>JBBPBX010017920.1:0-17799 GCA_038048925.1 Garcialebias charrua
GAGTGTCAGCAAGTGACCAATCAGCGACCTCAGTTTGTCCTGCTCTGCGTGCAGCTGCTCAAATTACAACAAGGATTTGGAGCGAAAACGCGAGCATTTAACGTGAGAACGAAAGCAGAGCTGTGCCAGCGAACGCGTGCGCACAGAATGCGCGCGTAGAGTGGCGTACAGGCAGTACGCTGAGCTTTGTGGGAGCCTTAACGTACAATTAACTAAACATGTCAGCCTCTCCCAGCATGAGGGTCTGGTTATGGGATAAATCTTGTGCCAGCAGGAATTCAATTTGAACTGCTCAGATTGAATCTGAATGTGCATAATTTGAAATTAAATGCATTGGTTTGAAAATTTATTTTACTAAATTGAAACTGAATTTAAAGTTTTGTATCTGAATTAATTTGCTTTGAAACTGTATTTGGTCTATTAAAAATTCAGTTTGACTACTTCCACTTTCAGTTCCAAAATTCAATTTCAGTTCCAAAATTCAGAATTTTGTGTCACACATCCTGGTCCTTGAGAACGCCAGCCAGAGTAATCAAACACAGATGCACAGATTTACGTTTCACTTTGTGAAGCTTCCTTTCTGTAATGTAACAGAGTTGATGCAATCCACCGTAAAAGTGATGAAAACAGTTATTTTATTGCAGTAATTAATTTCACCTATATGTAGAAAGTGTTACATTTACATCACATCATGGATCACATATTGATGAGATGCTGCTGCTGACTGATCCATGATGGATGTAAATGTAACAATTTCTAAAGGTAAAACTAATCACTGCAATAAAATAACTGTCTGCTTTTGTCACTTTTACGGTGGATTGCATCAACTGTTACATACAGAAGGGAAGATTCACCAAAATGAAACGTAAATCTGTTGATCTGTGTTTGATTACTCTGGCTGGCTTTCTCAAGGACCAGGATGTGTGACACAAATCAGAATTTTGGAACTGAAATTGAAAGTAATCAAACTGAATTTTTTAATAAATCAAAATACAGTTTCAAAGCAAATTCATTCAAATTCAAAACTTACTTTTCTTTCCCTCTTTACTGTTCCCTCTACTGTTAGTAGATGCTTGTCTTACAGCCAACAACACATTTATTTGCAAATGTGCCAATTATGTGATGACATTATTTAGCAGTTTATAGGCCAAAAAATACCAATTTGTCTTACTGATGAGTTGACAACTGTGTGTATTGTGTAGCTTGGGCAGTTGTAGATCTCACTTTTAATTTCATATTGTTTGCTATTTTTTTCTTTTTCTAATGTGTGCTATTTAGAGTCACATCTTGAGCTGGACGCTACTTCTGGACCTTTGCAACAGAATAACCAGCCATCTGCATCTCTTGATTTCTTGGACTGTTCATCTTCGTGGGATGCCTATGTTGTACCATGGCACAAAATGCCACCCAACCTTATGCTTGCCGTAGGTGAAAAGAAAAGACCAAAACCTAAGGAGAGGAGGGAACTTGTTCGCATCATTGTTGATGATCTTCTCAGTAAAACTCAAGGAAGGCCTGGAAGAGCCAAGTTGAGGGACATTGCAAAGCAGATTGTAGAGAAATATCCCTGCTCGTTCCAAGACAGAGAGCTCAGTGGAATAAAAGTTGTTGGAAGTGGATATGATGCATTGTTTATACAGTTTGAAAACAGAGTTGAGAATGTTCGGAGACCATTAACCGTTGGCTCAATGAAAAGATCCACAGAAGATGAGATGACAGCAAGGAAGAAGTCTTCGCAATCAGACCGCTATGGTTGTGTACAGTGGCAGCCGACTGTTGGGAACACAACTGAGCTAGTTTCCGAACAAGAACAACTTAAAAGTGCCTTTGAAATTAACAGTCTTTCAGAGTCTGATGTCCGAAGATTGATGGCTGAAACGTATTCCATCCAGCGAGCAGCAATCAACCAAGGAAGCTCAGTTAACAAGTTACATGAGGAGTGGCCTTTTCTCTTTGAAGCAGTCTACCTGTTTGATCATACATGCACCCTTCTTGGGTTTTCAGTACAAACCAAGCTGGCAGAGCAACTGTCTAAAAAAGAAAAGACAATCAAGGACTTCCTTGATTACAAAGGGTTTGGAATTGAAGGAACTGATCCTTTCCAGCTGATCTGTGGAATTGCACAGTTCTTCAAAGAAAGCCCTGATCAGCTGTTTCGTCAAAATGAGGTATGTATTTTATCCCCATTATAGAAGCTTTACATGTGGTGATGTATTAAGTTTATTCTCTCTTTCTCTCTCCCCTCACCAGCAGCACCCAGACACACCAACAGTTGACCTACCAAGCACCCCATGCATTCTGATCCAGGGTTTGTAGTCTTTATGTACATAACTTTGTGTAAAAATGACTTGCGTAATTTTTAATGTATGGTGTTTTGTACTTAAACAAAATGTTTGTCTGCTTTTATCTACTGTTACCTAATCATACTTAAACGGGGTATCCGTGGGGTTGTAAAACGTATTAAAAGGTAATAAATCAAATAAGCAAAAATTAAAGCCATTAAAAGGTATTAAAAGTTAATAAACACCATCTGACGAGGTATTAATTTTTAAACAACTAGTGCACTTTCGCCATGCTGGAATCTGATGCACTGCGTGTAAAACAGATTTAACAAACATTTCTCTGGGCTTATCTGAGACGCAGCTTTCACTTTAGACAGGCCTTCTAGCCAATCAGAAATAGTGTGGGGGCAGGACTTAAGTGTAGTAGCAGAAGTTGGAGCGGTGTTTTAAATAAAACATATTTGTCAGGACAAGTCTAAAAAAAAAGACCAGGAGATGATATAAAGGCTGGAAGATTGTTAAAAGTCAGAAAAGATCAACCTGCAGAAGGATTACGGCTCCACCACCTGAGAGGAGTGTCAGTGGATGCTACCTTTAGCTAAAGTTAGCTGGACAGGAGCAGAGCGGGGGAGAAGAGAGGAGCAGGCAGGTGCAGCAGGTGAGGAGATTAAAGTGCTGACTTTTATAAGAGTGACCCAGGACATAACATCAATCAACGGGTGTGTGTTTACTGGTACAAACTGAGACACATTAACACTAAAATAGTTATGTATTTTTCAACAAAACAAAAGTAAATTAAAGCTGTGTCTCAGATTTTTTTCATTGTTTTCCCCCAAAACTCAGGGAGGGCATTCTCTATGAAGAAGTCAGTTTTATGTGTTTGTAGTAGGGATGGGCGATATGGACCAAAAATTTTTATCACGATAATTTCCAGGTTTTATAACGATAAGTTTATTGCGAGATTACACATTTTTACCCTGGTGAATGTCTTTGACGGTATATCGCACACAATAACATATCGCCCATCCCTAGTTTGTAGATAAATGCGAGTTAATTTAAATCCTACACTGTATTAAATTGTTAAAGGCTTTTGGGAATTTGAGGTAAATTATTTATCTGGGATCAGACTTTATGTAAATGTAATGCACGATCACATGAAATATAATTTACAGTTCTCATGTAGATTCTGTTGATTTGGTTTGTTTAGTAAGTTTTTATTTTCAATCATGGTTTTTAATTGAAAGTATTTTTAGCTATAAGAAAGTTTATAAATTGGGATTTTTTTTCTTTTTTTTCAGTTTTGATAAATTTAAAAGGTGACATTTGAAAGTCATTGCAGGTAATCCTCTGCTCAGTATGAAAAAATTGAAAACGTAATTTTTTTGCGAAGTTGATTGATGAATCCTTTACAGTCGTTCTTTATTAGTAATATGCTGGTATTGTCGATGTAAACGCAGATAAGATGGTGACTGAGGGTAAAACTGTGTGTCTGGTGGTGGTGGTGGTGGGGTGATAATAACACAGCTGGACCATTCATTCTCTTTTTCAACAAAAGTTTTAATACATGTTTAAAAAAACAGATGGACATACACAGATGTTATTTAGAGGATGGTTGTGTGACATCAGGGTACTTTGGTTCTGAGTTCCTTGGACATGCGAGAGCAGATGACCTGTTGCTTGTAGCACTGCTCTTCCTACACATAATGAAAACACTTGTCTTGAATGTAGGGTTAAACAACAAGTACCGGTAATTGTATACAGTATAAATCAGTGTTTCGTTTAATTAAGGCAAAAAAAATTGGTATGTATCCAGTAACTTTAATATGTTGAAGCTGTTGCCGCTACTGTTGCAACTTGAAGTCGTGTTGGTATTAAAAAAACATTGGGATGGTATTAAAAATGTATTAAATTTAACTTGAGAATTTTTGTATATACCCTGTTAAAGTTTGTAATATACAATGTGACTCTGTGAAGTGCATTTTGTGGGAAGCATTTGATTACAATTAGTCAGTTCTTATCAACACATTCAGATGTTTGTAAAAATGGCTTTTCAATGCTATCTGTGCATCTCTAATGTTAGAACTAAATTTGGCATAGTAATTGAAGTACACATGTTATAGATTTATTTTTTGTGTTGTTTTAATTGTTTTTCTGTGACTCCTTAGGTGAACAGCTGTTCAAAGTTGCAGTTGATCAAGACATTGTAAATAACCACATCAACTCCCCCATTGTGGCCCTCAGCTACGCATTCTCGATGTTTTATGTGTTGAACATAAAATATCCAAAGGAGATGTCGCTCACACTTGAATTCATTCAAAGGTATGCAATGTTTTGTCATCAAGGATTATTTTGTTTTGGAAGTACTGACAAATATTTTAGCAATTTCTAGGTGTACAGAAAGGGATATGACCAATTTGAAATGTGTCAAATTGTTATCAACAATTCATACCAGGGTTCCCACGGGTCCTTGAATTACTTAGGGCTTAAAATTCTCCGTCACCACGACGGATTTCCGTTACTTTGAACGTGTCCAGGACAGATTTCCGTCATCTGTAAGGGAAGGGGCGGGGGGACTCTGGTTCTGTTGCGGTGTTGTTAAACCCGCCCCAGTCTATCCCTAAACGCGCCACTACTTTCAACAAATGAAACAAACCCCAGCGCACTTTTATCCAATCAGAGTGAAGCAGGGCCGGTCTTAAAGCCAGCAGTCTACAGCAGCGCAGCGGTCAGTTAGTGAGTGAAACCTCTCCTCCCTCATTTCTCTCCTTGGACTTTGGTCCATAAAACCTAACTTTATATTAAATATTTGTGCTCCGAGCGCCATTATCCAACAGATATGTCCAACTTTGCATGCATGACCAAGCTGCTCGTCGTGTAAAGGCTGCGCGCGACGTGCAACTAGGGGTGGGCGATATCACCAAAAAATGATATCACGATATATTTTTTGAAATACCCCGATAACGATATCAGACGATATTTCACAACAGTCACCAGAATACAAAAAAAATATTCATATTTAACAAGCAAAAATATATATACCGCACCAGCCGCCACTGAGGTGTGCGGTAATGACTATTCTAACACTTTAACACATTTTAAAAGAGCATACAGTAAATAAAAATAATAATTTCTTACTTTAAGCGGCAGCTTCTGTCATCAGTTTGCTGTTAGCTCCAGCTGTTAGCTCCAGTTGTTAGCACCGCTGCGTTACGTCTGAGCTTCGCAGCTTTCTGTAGCACCACGCAGTTTAAACCCTTTACAGAAGGACTGTTAGTATCCTAACTTCATACAGTTGGAGACAGAAAAAGTTTTAATGACTTACCGACGCCGCAGTCTGTGCGCGCCGCGTTCAGCTGTTAGCATTTTAGCCCCCAAACCCGCAGCTCCGGGCAGTCCGGTTTAGCTGCACGCACCTCCTAAAAGGTTGTCGGCTTTATTATTCCAAGTTAGCGCGTTGTCCCCCGATGTCTTCGGCTTCCAGTCCGACATCGAGGCGAGCTCCAGGGACCTCTGATCGCTCAAAGCCGGCTGCCCGGTGAAGCTACGAGGATGCAGCTATGAGGCTAATGCTAGCTCGTTCCTCCTCCTCGGGTTCGGTGTGCGCGCGCATGCGTATTAACAAAATGTAGGGCATCTCCACATGAAGGCAGTCTCCACGGAACACCGGCTGCTGTCTGCTGCTTCACGCGGTCCGCGTTCCTCCACAAAACCACCGTTATCGCAAAGTGACGCAGTCAAATGACGTCATCATAGGATGCCGCGATATAATTTTTTTCACCGGTGTCAAAAAATCCACCGGTATTATCGTAGACGAGACGATATGGCCCACCCCTACGTGCAACATTCAGTTTGTTCGTCCGTCATGCATTTGCTCTCCTATCCTACAATATTTCAGAAGTTATAAAGTCTTCTGCCACATGTCCTGTTTTACTACAATAACGTAAGCGCCAAATATAAACGCCTCCATCGCTGGCGAGGATGCGCGCGTTCTGGGCAAGTACCAAAATACGAACCGAGCTGAGACCGCCTGGTGCGCCGCAGATGTCATGTCAGTTCGTTATGAGTGGACCTGTCATTAAATCAGGCAAAGAAATGCCTCCTAAATTCACTGTTGGTGGTTATCAGTATTTTACCTGTTTACTGGGTAAAGTTTTTAATGTTCTTGGTTTTAAACATGCAGTTGAGGCTCATCATTGCTTGGGATAAGGGCATGTTCTGTTACAAATGAAACTAAATCAAGAATTTTCATTCATTCATTCAACCTTTATTTATACAGGCTAGTGCTGGGCAATAATTCAATAACGATAAATATCGCGATATACTTTTATTCAATAACGATGATATGAAGTTTAAGCATATTTTCGATATTTCGATAGGATTTTACAACGTTTCACTGATGTTTTTCTTTTTCTGTTCGGGTTGGAGCGGCTGCTTCAACAACCCGCCCGGACAGAAAAAGCTGTGACACAAAACGTGCGTGGTGACGTCGTTGTTACGCAGCGCTCACTCCAGCAGCAGGCGGTAGCAGGCTAAAAGCTAAGCTAGTCTCCAAAGCGCGTTAAGTTTTCGCTTCAAAACGAGTCAAACGAGTGCTCATGACCGTCAGAATGTGACTGAACAAAGTTTCACAAGTGAAGAGAAAGCAGACGACATCACTGATGAGTGGAAAGACTAATTCGTCGGTGTGGACGTGGTTCGGTTTTGTTAAACTGCAGGTCTATCTGCAGCGAGTCCTACTCGGTTTCTTTATTTTTCAAAACGTGACGGAGTCGTTCTAACTAGCGGTGGAAACATCTAACTTGTTTCATTTGAAGAGTTTCCACTCGATAGAATATGCTGAGAGTCAGAAGATGAAGAACAATGAAGTTTGAGCCAACGTGTCCCTGAAACTACAACGTAAACAAACAGCCCCAGCAGCGCTGCATGTTTTTTTATTCAAAATAAAACAAATTCATCAGAAGAAAAAACTGAATGAAAATGTGCAGAAAGACGAAAATAGTGTTATAACATTTGCCCCTTGTTTAAAGACCGTGTAAAGTGAAATTAAATGTTTGTTTTTAGTTTGTCACATGGCATAAATATGTGTTATTAATCACCCATTTAAATCTGACTGATTAAAAACATTGTTTACCTTATAAAATTAAGTCTCAAAAATCATGAAAAAACATGATTTTGCCTTGCCCTGGAACGCTGGGGGCGTGTCAGTGCGTGGGCGTGGTTTCAGCGCAGTACTGCGACCTGCAGCTGAGCTGACTGTGGAGGCAGGCAGCAGAGATCCAGTAAACCTGCTCTGTTTTTATCCGAGTTCTGTCTGTAACAACAGCTACTTTTTCCAAGAGTTACGCTGTTTTTGTAAATAGTTTTCTTGTGTGTTTTTAATCTGGAATGAATAAAAAAAAAAAAAGTTGTACCATGCGGGATTTGAACCCGTGGGGTTTGGGACGGAAGGCAAGCGCCTTATCCATTCACCTATCCAGGCTTACAGATACTCGTCATATAACCACGCGCTATAAAAACACGTTATGATCTGCACGGGTGCCCTGACCATTGCGACATCCAGGGAAGATGCAGCAACGAGGCATAATTGATTAGCTAGCTAACAATGAACAAAATATCTATGCTATTGCTATCTGATGCTATCTGCGATTCGCGAGTGAACGGCTCCACCGAGGCGAATTTATACGGCTGGAGCTGCAGGGGGTGGGGCTATACTAATGAGGACCGCGTGACGAAACGCGGTCACGTTTAAAACACGCCTAAAAAATCCTGAACCAGAAATATGTTTATACACAGTTTGCTCTATACAGGTAGTCCCCGATTTACGAGCGAGATCCGTTACAACGAGGCGCTCGTAAACCGGAAATCTCGTAATTTGGAACGGCCGCCACGCTTCTCGTAAGTCCGGAAATTCGCTCGTAAATTGGAACGGTTTTGCTAGCGCGACTACAAACACTCGTTTTTCATCGAAAAACTGCTTATGAGTGCATAAAAATGATCGGAAACGTGTGTCCACATGTTTAGCTAACGAACTGTGGTGAAAAAACACAGGAAAACTCAGTATTTTTTGCGTTTTTTCCAATAATTCGCCAGCTCGTAAGTCTGGAACCTCGTAGATCAGAGCGCTCGTAAATCGGGGACTACCTGTAACTCCAAAATTAATTGAGCTACAATTTTGAGACTTTTTACTCATTTACAAGATTACAATTATCACATTTATAATGTTTATTTAAGAAAATGTTGAAATTCACTTTACACGGTCTTTAAAATATACAAAATAAGTACAAACGAACAACAACCTTCACTTCACCTGCACCACACCTTCCCAACAACTTTGATTTAATCATCTTTTAAAACAAATAGTTTTAGAAATGTTTATGGTGATATCAAGTCAACACAATCCTGTTTCCTGATTTACAACTCAGCTCCTTCAAACTAGTCCTAAATGGAGGTTTTACAAACATTTACATTCCCTTCAGGGTTTAATAACTTTAAACAAATTTTAATTGAATATTTGGGGGGTAATTTTTTTTTTAGTTTTATACATGACTTGTAAAATACTATGTTCAACCAAATCATAAAATTTTAATAATTTAAACTGATGAAATATTTGTTGGGTGACCATAGCACTTCCTACTAATAATTCTTATAGCTCTTTTTTATAAAATAAAAACAGGGTTTGTAATAGTTTTACATGCTTTTCCCCAAACTTCAATACAACAGATTAAATATGGAACAATCATTACATTATACAATATATTCAAAACTTTGTCATTCAAAAACTATTTTACTTTATACAGTAATGCAATTGATTTTGTTATTTTTATTCTTAAGTAATTTCCATGAGATTTTTATGTCAGCTTCTTATAAATAACAACACCCAAAAGTTTTATTTAATTAACTATGAATTTCAATGCTGTAAATTTTAAAGATGTTTAAAGTTAAAACTATTAATATTGACACAGTTGAGAATTTTATGGCAAGAAAGTTCATGCTCAATAATCCAGGTACCAAATCCAATAATTCTCAGTTGGGTCATCTGGACAGTTTCTTTTTTATAGAAACTGGATGGAGGATGGAGGGTGAAACGTTTCTATAAAAAATAAACTGTCCAGATGACCCAACTGAGAATTATTGGGTTGAGAAGTTTGTTTATTTGATGGTGATTTCCATCTTTTTGGAGGCTAAATACAAATACAAGGTGAACATTAATTTATTTGTATAGTTTATAGTTTTTTTAGGCTTTTATATTGTTTATATCGATATCGAATTATATCGTTATCGACCGAAATTAAGAACTATATCGTGATAAAAATTTTGGCCATATCGTCCAGCCCTAATTAATACAGGCTATCCTCGTTGAGCCACGGGGACTCATTTACAAGAGGGACCTGTCTCACTCACACCTAGGGTCAGAGTTACCAATCAGCCTAACATGCATGTTTTTGGACTGTGGGAGGAAACCGGAGCACCCGGAGAAAACCCACGCATGCACGGAGAGAACATGCAAACTCCACCCAGAAAGGCCCCCGGACCGGGATTTGATTTAACCGGGATTCGGTTATGACGTCATATGTGCGTCGCAGACACCCACTTCACGCCATTCCCACCGGATTCTCCGTGCCGCGCCGCTCCCGGTCCCATTTCATATGGGTCCCAACACGCGCTCATGTGAGCTGGCCCGTCGCGTCAGAAACACTTTCGGTCACTGATTGGTCAGGGGGAAAGGAGTGTGCGGGGTGGAGTCTGTGTTGATGAGTCTGCGCATTGGAGGCTGCGCAGAGGAGGCTGCGCAGAGGAGGTTGCGCAGAGGGGACTGTGTTTGGTCTTTTGTAAACAACCGCGATCTTGTCCGTTCGGTTGTCATGAGGAATCAGTCATAGAAGATGGTGAGTGTTTTATAACGTTTAACACATTGTAAGTTACAGATCCCATCGGTTGTGAACATATCTCTTAAAAAAGAGGCTGAGAACGATGCTAACGATGCTATGCTAACTAGCGCACATGCTAACTGTAGTCTGTTCTAACTGTATTTTTTCCGGAACATATTTTAGCATGTGACGCTACAGAGTCCACAGTGGAACCTCCAAACCCCTCGGCTTCACAGAATGCCCCTGATCCATCACCTGAATCATCAACTCCACCACTGGAGAGCAGTTCATCTGTGCCCAGCTGCTCACAGATCAGAACAGAACGTCAGACATCAATACTTGGTAAGAAATAATGTATCAATCACCTTCCACCTCAGTGTATTTATGACGTTAAGTACATGCTTTCATTATTATTTTAACTAAAAAAATGAATAATTAATTAATACTGAATCGTACCTATTTCAAGTGTCACATCCAACACATGTTGTGGTATGAAAAGCACATTTCCCCAGTTACATACAACAACAATTACATGTAAAATTTACACAGTACAGTAGTCATACATGAACTACACAACATTTAATAATAATAATAATATGCTAAGCATTACCCAATAGCCATCAAACAAACA
Source organism: Garcialebias charrua (assembly GCA_038048925.1). Taxonomy (NCBI): domain Eukaryota; kingdom Metazoa; phylum Chordata; class Actinopteri; order Cyprinodontiformes; family Rivulidae; genus Garcialebias; species Garcialebias charrua. The sequence goes on from JBBPBX010017920.1 coordinate 10,782, forward strand.
GTATGTCAATCCAACAACACAATTGTGGGTTTTCTGCAGCCTTACAAATATCTAACCAGTGTAATCACTTAAAAATAACATAATTTTAAAATCACATTATTTTCTACTGATGTGTTCAATGTACAGGTATCTGGGTTTTTACCCCACCTGCACACACACACGTTTAAGGTGCACGTTTTGGCACTTGGGTCCTTATTCCTCTACTAACGTGGAATATCAAACAACTTAAAAGTTTTTACTATGTTAGAAAAAAATTGTAACTGATTAATCAGCAAATTTGTGGTTAATATCAAAAACAAACTGTCTTCATTTGCACCACCTTTATTAGAAGCATTTACTGAAAGAAAGTATACTGGTTTAACCACATGACATGTCTTCATTTATAGGCAAGAGAAAGAGGAAAGATGAAGGTCACATGACGGTACTGACCGAGCAACAAAAACTGGGCCGTGAACAACGAGAGGAACACCTGACTCGTCTTCTGGAGCAATCTCGTCATGCAGTGGAAGTGGATGCATCTATTTTATAGATATACTTTTATACTACTATGCAAAAACTCAGGACAGTGTTACACTTTTGTTATTTTATTTATGCTTATGTTTATTAAATGTTTTAGTGTTTAAATGGTTACTGTTGCACCGAGGGACTGAGAGAAATGCTATTGCAATCCAGTGTATGTCCTGTACAAATTGCAGTTTTGAAAATAAAGTTGACTCTAACTTTTCCTAAAAGTAGTTTCATTCATTACTCCATTATCTCAACATATTTCACAGTGTTATTTACAACACTAGGTGCAACACATAATCTACTCAAATGTTATACTTGGGTTCACTAATCATGTGCACTTTATTTAACTAGCAGCAATTTTAACATCCACCCTGTAACAAACAGGCAGATTTTAAACTGAACCGTGAACGCATGCTGTCTCTGGTGAGCCTTCTTGGCCAGTGCTGCAGTGTTCCTGCTCCAGGACAGGTCCTTCGAGACGTGCACTCCCAGGAACTTGGTGCTGTCCACTCTCTCCACTGCGGTGCTGTTGATGGTCAGAGGGGCATGTTGTGCATCCCTCTTCCTGAAGTCCACGACAATCTCCTTTGTCTTCTCCACGTTGAGAGTGAGATTGTTGTGTCCGCACCACAAGGCCAGGCGGCTCACCTCGTTCCTGTAGTCCGTCTCATCGTTGTTGCTGATGAGACCCACCACTGTTGTGTCGTCCGCAAACTTGATGAAGTGGTTGGAGCTGTACGATGGTGTGCAGTCGTGTGTTAGCAGGGTGAATAGAAGGGGGCTCAGCACACATCCTTGTGGGGCCCCTGTGTTCAATGTGATGGTGCTAGATGTGTTACTCCCGATCCGTACTGTCTGTGGTCTCCCGGTCAGGAAGTCTAGCAGCCAGTTACACATTGAGGTGTTCAGCCCCAGACTGTCCAGTTTAAGGATGAGCTGTTGGGGGATGATGGTGTTGAATGCCGAGCTGAAGTCGATGAACAGCATTCTAACATAAGAGTCCTTCGTGTCCAGATGTGTGAGAGCTGTGTGGAGGGCAGAGGAGATGGCATCGTCGGTTGAGCGATTAGGTCGGTATGCAAATTGGAAGGGATCCAGGGAGGCAGGGAGGACAGATGTGATGCTTTTCATGACTATAGGTATAGATCCCTATATTTGATTTTTACAGCATTGATCCACCCCTTAATTGGTAATTGTAGCTGATCTAAACCATGATAGCTTACATACCAGGTGCATAAGTAAGTCATAGTTTTACCCAATCAGAGCAGAGTAGGGCGGGTCATTCTTTCTGAGCCCAGGTAAAGCACCACAGCTCCTCCTGTCCTCACCGAGCATCTGGACATGTTCACATCCCCTCCTCCCAAAGTGAGCTGCTGAACCTCCCAGGACATGATTACATGTCCATGTATTGTGGATATAAATGTACCGGTAGGGTAAATGTTTAATCCACTTTCTTTCATTGATTCCCAGTTTTTCATTGAATTTACATGATATTAAAACTGTTTATTGGTAACATTCTGTGGTAGCAGTAGTAATTGCCGTTGTGCGTGGTTCTTGAATTTGAGACATTGGTACTGAAAAGTCCTTGAAAGGTCCTTGAGTTTGAAGTTGACCAAGGTGTGGGAACCCTGTCATACCTTGTCCTGATGCATCTTGGTAATCCAGGTAGAAAAATCAAAAAATACTTGGAGAGATGAAACGTTTCATTAAAGAACCCGTTCAGAGGACACTTTTCTTTTTGAGTTCATATTAGCCATGAGATTGATCTCAAAATATGGAGTGTGAAGAAAAATGTATAAATCTTCAGAAGCCTACTGTAGGGGGTGCAGATCTGCCAGCAGTGCAATGCTATGGCATTTTTACCTTTACAAATGCTTAATAACAGTGTTTTAAACAAAGAGGCACTCAATGACTTGGTAGAACTAGGCTTACACACTTATTAAAGGTCCACTGACATGATTTTTTTACTATTCATAAAATTGCTCAAAATATATATATATTTTATCATTTAAATATGTTCGTTTTTGCAAACAAAATGATAAATCACTTTAATTTTGCTTTAAAAGTGATTTTGAACTTCAAGCCGTGTTTAATCATGGGAAATCTGATTACACGCGAACGCACCATCTGTGACATAACACTGGGCAGAGCTCTGGGCTTGTCACAGTGCGCAGGTATGAGCAGCTCGACATGAAGGTAAGTCTGATACAACATCAGACCTAAATTAGATCCTGTTGTTTCTTGTTCCATCACCCAAACTATTTTCTGCTTCCCAAAATGAAGACAAATAGCTCAAAACTTCACATAGATTGATAAATTCGTCCAGTTTTAAATTGTCCGCTATTAAAGACACCAGAGCCCTCTGCTGGATTTCCCTTGATTAAACACGGCTTGAAGTTCAAAATCACTTTTAAAGCAAAATTAAAGTGATTTATCATTTTGTTTGCAAAAACGAACATACTTAAATGATAAAATATATATATTTTGAGCAATTTTATGAATAGTAAAAAAATCACGTCAGTGGACCTTTAAAGGGATCTAACATTAGACATTATTTTATAAAAATTTATTTCAAATGTAAAATATAGACTGTAAAAATACTGTAGGCCGTTTGGTTTTTATAATTTAAAAAAATATATTACACGAACTGAACCATTTTATTTACATCCAAAGCATTCTGGGTAAATGACGTGGATAGGTCCTCGGTGCGAGGCTGCTAGCGAGCTATATCCACCCTGAAGGTTTAATCTTGGACAATATCTGATGATATGGCTCAGAGTGATCGCGCTCAGCTTTTACACTCTACATTTTATCTTGACCCGGGGAAGCGGGTTCGCTTCCCACCTGGTACAAGTTATTTTACGTTTGTCTTTTATTGGAGTAAATAAAAAGGAGTTTGTTTGGTTAACACAACTCCTTTTTATTTACTCCAATAAAAGACAAACGTAAAATAACTTGTACCAGGTGGGAAGCGAACCCGCTTCCTCGGGTCCGGCGGCGGATTGGTTTTTTATGAGTCAACTTTACCTATAAAGCAATCACCCCTCTTAACATTCTAGTTACGCCTAGGAGTTAGAGATTATTATCCATCCATTTTCGTCCGCTTATCCGGGGTCGGGTCGCGGGGGTTGCAACCTAAGTAGGGAGGCCCAGACTTCCCTCTCCCCAGCCACTTGGAGCAGCTCCTCTGGGGGAATCCCAAGGCGTTTCCAGGCCAGCCGAGAAACATAGTCCCTCCAGCGTGTCCTGGGTCTTCCTCTGGGCCTCCTCCCGGTGGGACATGCCCGGAACACCTCACCAGGGAGGCGTCCAGGAGGCATCCTAACCAGATGCCCGAGCCACCTCAACTGGCTCCTCTCGATGTGGAGAAGCAGCGGCTCTACTCCGAGTCCCTCCCGGATGACTGAGCTTCTCACCCTATCTCTAAGGGAGAGTCCAGACACCCTGCGGAGAAAACTCATTTCAGCCGCTTGTATCCGAGATCTCGTTCTTTCGGTCACAACCCAAAGCTCATGACCATAGATGAGGGTGGGAACGTAGATCGATCGGTAAATTGAGAGCTTTGCCTTTCGACTCAGCTCTCTCTTCACCACGACAGACCGGTACAGCGCCCGCTTCACTGCGGACGCTGCACCTATCCGCCTATCGATCTCACGCTCCAGTTTTCCCTCATTCGTGAACAAGACCCCGAGATACTTAAACTCCTCCACTTGGGGCAGGACCTCCTCCCCGACCTGGAGAGGGCATGCTACCCTTTTCCGGCTCAAGACCATGGCCTCGGATTTGGAGGAACTGATCCTCATCCCGGCCGCATCACACTCGACAGCATCCCTCACCGCCGGTGTCTACCACTGGGTTCGAGGGTTGCCACCACGACAGGCACCAACAACCTTGCGGCCACAACTCTGATAAGCTGCCTCGACAATAGAGGCGCGGAACATGGCCCACTCGGGCTCAATGTCCCCCGCCTCCCTCGGAACGTGTTCAAAGCTCTCCCGGAGGTGGGAGTTAAAGCTCCGTCTTACGGGAGACTCTGCCAGACGTTCCCAGCAGACCCTCACAATACGTTTGGGTCTGCCAGGTCTGACCGGCATCCTCCCCCACCATCGGAGCCAACTCACCACCAGGTAGTGGTCAGTTGACAGCTCCGCCCCTCTCTTCACCCGAGTGTCCAGGACATGCGGCCGCAGATCAGATGAGACAACAACAAAGTTGATCATCGAACTGCGACCTAGGGTGTCCTGGTGCCAAGAGCACATATGTACACCCTTATGCCTGAACATGGTGTTCGTTATGGACAATCCATGACGAGCACAGAAGTCCAACAACAAAACACCACTCGGGTTCAGATCAGGGGGGCCGTTCCTCCCAACCACACCCCTCCAGGTCTCACTGTCATTGCCCACGTGAGCGTTGAAGTCCCCCAGCAGAACAAGGGAGTCCCCAGGAGGCGCACTCTCCAATACCCCCTCCAAGGACTCCAAAAAGGGTGGGTAATCTGCGCTGCCGTTTGGCGCATAGGCACAAACAACAGTCAGAGCCCGTCCCCCCACACGTAGGCGAAGGGAGGCTACCCTCTCGTTCACCGGGGTGAACCCCAACGTACAGGCACCAAGATGGGGGGCAACAAGTATGCCCACTCCTGCTCGGCGCCTCTCACCAGGGGCAACTCCAGAGTGGAAGAGTGTCCAACCCCTCTCAAGGAAACTGGTTCCAGAGCCAGAGCCATGCGTTGAGGTGAGTCCGACTATTTCTAGCCGGAACCTCTCAACCTCACACACTAGCTCAGGCTCCTTCCCCACCAGAGAGGTGACATTCCATGTCCCAATGGCCAGCTTCTGTAGCCGAGGATCAGACCGCCAGGGTCCCCGCCCTCGGCCACCACCCATCCCACATTGCACCCGACCCCTTTGGCCCCTCCCATAGGTGGTGAGCCCATGGGAAGGGGGACCCACGTCTCCTCTTCGGGCTGTGCCCGGCCGAGCTCCATGGGTGAAAGCCCGGCCACCAGGCGCTCGCCAACGTGCCCCACCTCCGGGCCTGGCTCCAGAGTGGGGCCCCGGTGACCCACGTCCGGGCGAGGGAACATTTTGTCCCAGCAGAATTAGAGATTATTAGTTACATTTTAAAACCCTGGCTGCGCGCAAGAGTTAGACAATATTAGTCATATTTTAATGACATTCAAGTCGCGCTGAAAGGCGGAAATGGGTGCGCGCTTTGTGTTATTTACGTTCTAACATAAGCTGGTTTGTAATCAGTCATTAACAAAAATTTTACTCAAACACTAATATATATATTCAGCTAACAAATATTTTTTTGCGGCGTATCCTCTCTTAAAACACTGTAAGCGCACACACAAGAACACTCCACCCACGTGAAGAGAACACCCCACCCACTTCCAGAGAACTTCCCACCCACTTCAAGGCGGCTCTGCGGCCAATGCGTAATGAGCGGGGGCGGGGCAGACCGGGCTCTGGGCCGACCAGGGGCGGGCCGGCCCTTTGAGGGCCGTGCAATGCGAAAACGGCTAGAGAGGAGAAGGTAGAAAAGACTCAGACTGTAACTGAAAATGTGGATGGAGGACAACAGTTTAGCTTGTCGCGCTGGCGCTGAGCTAATACATATAAGGCAATATAGTGTCGGCGCTAGCGCAAAGGCTAACGGGCTAAGCTGGGTTCTTCTTCCACCTTCTCCTCTCTGTCAAGAGTTGATCATCAGATATTGTCCAAGATTAACCTTCAGGGTGGATATAGCTCACTAGCAGCCTCGCACCGAGGACCTATCCACGTCATCATTTACCCAGAATGCTTTGTGTGTAAATAAAATGGCTCTGTCCGTGTTAAAATATATTTTAAAAAAAATTACAAAATTGACAGCCTACAGTGTTTTTACAGTCTTTATTTTACAGTTGAAATATATGTTTATCACGTAAAGTTTAATGTTACAACTAATTGTGGATCCCTTTAAAGCTGAAATTCATACAACTTTTGATTTGTCTGGATCTTAAAATTAGTGCACTATCTGGATATAAAGAAGTTTGATTTGGGCTAAGACTCTTGCAATTTTATTTGTTGAATTGTTTGTGTGCTGAACTCTCGTATCCCTTCCTCTTTCAGGGTTTTTTTGGGCATAAATCCTGAACGAGGATCAAAGGCTGAGATGAAGGGAAGAAAACTTCACATCCCACCAAGACTTCTGAAGTTCCTTAATGAACTAAATGACTTTGAAAATCCGTGGAGAGTTTGAGCATTTTTGAAGCTCAGCTTACACCAACCATCACCTGCTGAAGAGTTTGTTCTGTTTCCTGTTCATTATGCAGTGGTTTTATAGCATTGCAGTTCAGTATTTTGACAGATTTAAAATGTTACTATCACATTGTGGCAAGATGGTAAGTAATTGCCTTGTTGTCAAAATTATTTTGTCTAGGTTTACACATTTATGTATTGATGTTTACATTTTAATATTGATCTGCAAATTGTTGAGTCCATGTTGCATTGTTGACGTTGAATCT
>JBBPBX010017920.1:18063-46240 GCA_038048925.1 Garcialebias charrua
TGGGGTGTTCTCTTCACGTGGGTGGAGTGTTCTTGTGTGTGCGCACTTACAGTGTTTTAAGAGAGGATAGGCCGCAAAAAAATATTTGTTAGCTGAATATATATATTAGTGAGTTAAATTTTTGTTAATGACTGATTACAAACCAGCTTATGTTAGAACGTAAATAACACAAAGCGCGCACCCATTTCCGCCTTTCAGCGCGACTTGAATGTCATTAAAATATGACTAATATTGTCTAACTCTTGCGCGCAGCCAGGGTTTTAAAATATAACTAATAATCTCTAATTCTGCTGGGACAAAATGTTCCCTCGCCCGGACGCGGGTCACCGGGGCCCCACTCTGGAGCCAGGCCCGGAGGTGGGGCACGTTGGCGAGCGCCTGGTGGCCGGGCTTTCACCCATGGAGCTCGGCCGGGCACAGCCCGAAGAGGAGACGTGGGTCCCCCTTCCCATGGGCTCACCACCTATGGGAGGGGCCAAAGGGGTCGGGTGCAATGTGGGATGGGTGGTGGCCGAGGGCGGGGACCCTGGCGGTCTGATCCTCGGCTACAGAAGCTGGCCATTGGGACATGGAATGTCACCTCTCTGGTGGGGAAGGAGCCTGAGCTAGTGTGTGAGGTTGAGAGGTTCCGGCTAGAAATAGTCGGACTCACCTCAACACATGGCTCTGGCTCTGGAACCAGTTTCCTTGAGAGGGGTTGGACACTCTTCCACTCTGGAGTTGCCCCTGGTGAGAGGCGCCGAGCAGGAGTGGGCATACTTGTTGCCCCCCATCTTGGTGCCTGTACGTTGGGGTTCACCCCGGTGAACGAGAGGGTAGCCTCCCTTCGCCTACGTGTGGGGGGACGGGCTCTGACTGTTGTTTGTGCCTATGCGCCAAACGGCAGCGCAGATTACCCACCCTTTTTGGAGTCCTTGGAGGGGGTATTGGAGAGTGCGCCTCCTGGGGACTCCCTTGTTCTGCTGGGGGACTTCAACGCTCACGTGGGCAATGACAGTGAGACCTGGAGGGGTGTGGTTGGGAGGAACGGCCCCCCTGATCTGAACCCGAGTGGTGTTTTGTTGTTGGACTTCTGTGCTCGTCATGGATTGTCCATAACGAACACCATGTTCAGGCATAAGGGTGTACATATGTGCTCTTGGCACCAGGACACCCTAGGTCGCAGTTCGATGATCGACTTTGTTGTTGTCTCATCTGATCTGCGGCCGCATGTCCTGGACACTCGGGTGAAGAGAGGGGCGGAGCTGTCAACTGACCACTACCTGGTGGTGAGTTGGCTCCGATGGTGGGGGAGGATGCCGGTCAGACCTGGCAGACCCAAACGTATTGTGAGGGTCTGCTGGGAACGTCTGGCAGAGTCTCCCGTAAGACGGAGCTTTAACTCCCACCTCCGGGAGAGCTTTGAACATGTTCCGAGGGAGGCGGGGGACATTGAGTCCGAGTGGGCCATGTTCCGCGACTCTATTGTCGAGGCAGCTTATCAGAGTTGTGGCCGCAAGGTTGTTGGTGCCTGTCGTGGTGGCAACCCTCGAACCCAGTGGTAGACACCAGAGCCATATAAAGTGAGAGTTGCGACACTTCCATAGAGATCCGTTGTAAGAATGGAATGCGGAAGTCACGTGGGTCATGGAGGGGGCGATTTGTTCCATGCTCTGTTTAACAGTCTGACTCTGCCTGCAGTAGCGCTCCGTTGCCGCCAGAGGGCGCAGCTCCACAAGGTTTCCATGGCCGTTGTTTGGAACGATTGACTGCCAGTTGGCGACTTCAAAGAGTGTCAGAACTCTCTATATATACGGCTCTGGTAGACACCAGCGGTGAGGGATGCTGTCGAGTGTGATGCGGCCGGGATGAGGATCAGTTCCTCCAAATCCGAGGCCATGGTCTTGAGCCGGAAAAGGGTAGCATGCCCTCTCCAGGTCGGGGAGGAGGTCCTGCCCCAAGTGGAGGAGTTTAAGTATCTCGGGGTCTTGTTCACGAATGAGGGAAAACTGAAGCGTGAGAGAGCGTGAGATCGATAGGCGGATAGGTGCAGCGTCCGCAGTGAAGCGGGCGCTGTACCGGTCTGTCGTGGTGAAGAGAGAGCTGAGTCGAAAGGCAAAGCTCTCAATTTACCGATCGATCTACGTTCCCACCCTCATCTATGGTCATGAGCTTTGGGTTGTGACCGAAAGAACAAGATCTCGGATACAAGCGGCTGAAATGAGTTTTCTCCGCAGGGTGTCTGGACTCTCCCTTAGAGATAGGGTGAGAAGCTCAGTCATCCGGGAGGGACTCGGAGTAGAGCCGCTGCTTCTCCACATCGAGAGGAGCCAGTTGAGGTGGCTCGGGCATCTGGTTAGGATGCCTCCTGGACGCCTCCCTGGTGAGGTGTTCCGGGCATGTCCCACCGGGAGGAGGCCCAGAGGAAGACCCAGGACACGCTGGAGGGACTATGTTTCTCGGCTGGCCTGGAAACGCCTTGGGATTCCCCCAGAGGAGCTGCTCCAAGTGGCTGGGGAGAGGGAAGTCTGGGCCTCCCTACTTAGGTTGCAACCCCCGCGACCCGACCCCGGATAAGCGGACGAAAATGGATGGATAATAATCTCTAACTCCTAGGCGTAACTAGAATGTTAAGAGGGGTGATTGCTTTATAGGTAAAGTTGACTCATAAAAAACCAATCCGCCGCCGGACCCGAGGAAGCGGGTTCGCTTCCCACCTGGTACAAGTTATTTTACGTTTGTCTTTTATTGGAGTAAATAAAAAGGAGTTGTGTTAACCAAACAAACTCCTTTTTATTTACTCCAATAAAAGACAAACGTAAAATAACTTGTACCAGGTGGGAAGCGAACCCGCTTCCCCGGGTCAAGATAAAATGTAGAGTGTAAAAGCTGAGCGCGATCACTCTGAGCCATATCATCAGATATTGTCCAAGATTAACCTTCAGGGTGGATATAGCTCGCTAGCAGCCTCGCACCGAGGACCTATCCACGTCATTTACCCAGAATGCTTTGGATGTAAATAAAATGGTTCAGTTCGTGTAATATATTTTTCTAAATTATAAAAACCAAACGGCCTACAGTATTTTTACAGTCTATATTTTACATTTGAAATAAATTTTTATAAAATAATGTCTAATGTTAGATCCCTTTAAAGGTCCACTGACGTGATTTTTTTTACTATTCATAAAATTGCTCAAAATATATATATTTTATCATTTAAATATGTTCGTTTTTGCAAACAAAATGATAAATCACTTTAATTTTGCTTTAAACGTGATTTTGAACTTCAAGCCGTGTTTAATCAAGGGAAATCCAGCAGAGGGCTCTGGTGTCTTTAATAGCGGACAATTTAAAACTGGACGAATTTATCAATCTATGTGAAGTTTTGAGCTATTTGTCTTCATTTTGGGAAGCAGAAAATAGTTTGGGTGATGGAACAAGAAACAACAGGATCTAAATTAGGTCTGATGTTGTATCAGACTTACCTTCATATCGAGCTGCTCATACCTGCGCACTGTGACAAGCCCAGAGCTCTGCCCAGTGTTATGTCACAGATGGTGCGTTCGCGTGTAATCAGATTTCCCATGATTAAACACGGCTTGAAGTTCAAAATCACTTTTAAAGCAAAATTTAAGTGATTTATCATTTTGTTTGCAAAAACGAACATATTTAAATGATAAAATATATATATTTTGAGCAATTTTATGAATAGTAAAAAAATCATGTCAGTGGACCTTTAATAAGTGTGTAAGCCTAGTTCTACCAAGTCATTGAGTGCCTCTTTGTTTAAAACACTGTTATTAAGCATTTGTAAAGGTAAAAATGCCATAGCATTGCACTGCTGGCAGATCTGCACCCCCTACAGTAGGCTTCTGAAGATTTATACATTTTTCTTCACACTCCATATTTTGAGATCAATCTCATGGCTAATATGAACTCAAAAAGAAAAGTGTCCTCTGAACGGGTTCTTTAATGAAACGTTTCATCTCTCTAAGTATTTTTTGATTTTTCTACCTGGATTACCAAGATGCATCAGGACAAGGTATGACAGGGTTCCCACACCTTGGTCAACTTCAAACTCAAGGACCTTTCAAGGACTTTTCAGTACCAATGTCTCAAATTCAAGAACCACGCACACTGGCAATTACTACTGCTACCACAGAATGTTACCAATAAACAGTTTTAATATCATGTAAATTCAATGAAAAACTGGGAATCAATGAAAGAAAGTGGATTAAACATTTACCCTACCGGTACATTTATATCCACAATACATGGACATGTAATCATGTCCTGGGAGGTTCAGCAGCTCAGTTTGGGAGGAGGGGATGTGAACATGTCCAGATGCTCGGTGAGGACAGGGGGAGCTGTGGTGCTTTACCTGGGCTCAGAAAGAATGACCCGCCCTACTCTGCTCTGATTGGGTAAAACTATGACTTACTTATGCACCTGGTATGTAAGCTATCATGGTTTAGATCAGCTACAATTACCAATTAAGGGATGGATCAATGCTGTAAAAATCAAATATAGGGATCTATACCTATAGTCATGAAAAGCATCACATCTGTCCTCCCTGGATCCCTTCCAATTTGCATACCGACCTAATCGCTCAACCGACGATGCCATCTCCTCTGCCCTCCACACAGCTCTCACACATCTGGACACGAAGGACTCTTATGTTAGAATGCTGTTCATCGACTTCAGCTCGGCATTCAACACCATCATCCCCCAACAGCTCATCCTTAAACTGGACAGTCTGGGGCTGAACACCTCAATGTGTAACTGGCTGCTAGACTTCCTGACCGGGAGACCACAGACAGTACGGATCGGGAGTAACACATCTAGCACCATCACATTGAACACAGGGGCCCCACAAGGATGTGTGCTGAGCCCCCTTCTATTCACCCTGCTAACACACGACTGCACACCATCGTACAGCTCCAACCACTTCATCAAGTTTGCGGACGACACAACAGTGGTGGGTCTCATCAGCAACAACGATGAGACGGACTACAGGAACGAGGTGAGCCGCCTGGCCTTGTGGTGCGGACACAACAATCTCACTCTCAACGTGGAGAAGACAAAGGAGATTGTCGTGGACTTCAGGAAGAGGGATGCACAACATGCCCCTCTGACCATCAACAGCACCGCAGTGGAGAGAGTGGACAGCACCAAGTTCCTGGGAGTGCACGTCTCGAAGGACCTGTCCTGGAGCAGGAACACTGCAGCACTGGCCAAGAAGGCTCACCAGAGACAGCATGCGTTCACGGTTCAGTTTAAAATCTGCCTGTTTGTTACAGGGTGGATGTTAAAATTGCTGCTAGTTAAATAAAGTGCACCATGGTGTTCATCTTAATTTCATACAGTTGTCTGACTTGATTAGTGAACCTAAGTATAACATTTGAGTAGATTATGTGTTGCACCTAGTGTTGTAAATAACACTGTGAAATATGTTGAGATAATAGAGTAATGAATGAAACTACTTTTAGGAAAAGTTAGAGTCAACTTTATTTTCAAAACTGCAATTTGTACAGGACATACACTGGATTGCAATGGCATTTCTCTCAGTCCCTCGGTGCAACAGTAACCATTTAAACACTAAAACATTTAATAAACATAAGCATAAATAAAATAACAAAAGTGTAACACTGTCCTGAGTTTTTGCATAGTAGTATAAAAGTATATCTATAAAATAGATGCATCCACTTCCACTGCATGACGAGATTGCTCCAGAAGACGAGTCAGGTGTTCCTCTCGTTGTTCACGGCCCAGTTTTTGTTGCTCGGTCAGTACCGTCATGTGACCTTCATCTTTCCTCTTTCTCTTGCCTATAAATGAAGACATGTCATGTGGTTAAACCAGTATACTTTCTTTCAGTAAATGCTTCTAATAAAGGTGGTGCAAATGAAGACAGTTTGTTTTTGATATTAACCACAAATTTGCTGATTAATCAGTTACAATTTTTTTCTAACATAGTAAAAACTTTTAAGTTGTTTGATATTCCACGTTAGTAGAGGAATAAGGACCCAAGTGCCAAAATGTGCACCTTAAACGTGTGTGTGTGCAGGTGGGGTAAAAACCCAGATAACTGTACATTGAACACATCAGTAGAAAATAATGTGATTTTTAAATTATGTTATTTTTAAGTGATTACACTGGTTAGATATTTGTAAGGCTGCAGAAAACCCACAATTGTGTTGTTGGATTGACATACTGTTTGTTTGATGGCTATTGGGTAATGCTTAGCATATTATTATTATTATTAAATGTTGTGTAGTTCATGTATGACTTGGTTTATATCATATATACTACTACTGTACTGTGTAAATTTTACATGTAATTGTTGTTGTATGTAACTGGGGAAATGTGCTTTTCATACCACAACATGTGTTGGATGTGACACTTGAAATAGGTACGATTCAGTATTAATTAATTATTCATTTTTTTAGTTAAAATAATAATGAAAGCATGTACTTAACGTCATAAATACACTGAGGTGGAAGGTGATTGATACATTATTTCTTACCAAGTATTGATGTCTGACGTTCTGTTCTGATCTGTGAGCAGCTGGGCACAGATGAACTGCTCTCCAGTGGTGGAGATGATGATTCAGGTGATGGATCAGGGGCATTCTGTGAAGCCGAGGGGTTTGGAGGTTCCACTGTGGACTCTGTAGCGTCACATGCTAAAATATGTTCCGGAAAAAATACAGTTAGAACAGACTACAGTTAGCATGTGCGCTAGTTAGCATAGCATCGTTAGCATCGTTCTCAGCCTCTTTTTTAAGAGATATGTTCACAACCGATGGGATCTGTAACTTACAATGTGTTAAACGTTATAAAACACTCACCATCTTCTATGACTGATTCCTCATGACAACCGAACGGACAAGATCGCGGTTGTTTACAAAAGACCAAACACAGTCCCCTCTGCGCAACCTCCTGTGCGCAGCCTCCTCTGCGCAGCCTCCAATGCGCAGACTCATCAACACAGACTCCACCCCGCACACTCCTTTCCCCCTGACCAATCAGTGACCGAAAGTGTTTCTGACGCGACGGGCCAGCTCACATGAGCGCGTGTTGGGACCCATATGAAATGGGACCGGGAGCGGCGCGGCACGGAGAATCCGGTGGGAATGGCGTGAAGTGGGTGTCTGCGACGCACATATGACGTCATAACCGAATCCCGGTTAAATGAAATCCCGGTCCGGGGGCCTTTCTGGGTGGAGTTTGCATGTTCTCTCCGTGCATGCGTGGGTTTTCTCCGGGTGCTCCGGTTTCCTCCCACAGTCCAAAAACATGCATGTTAGGCTGATTGGTAACTCTGACCCTAGGTGTGAGTGAGACAGGTCCCTCTTGTAAATGAGTCCCCGTGGCTCAACGAGGATAGCCTGTATTAGGGCTGGACGATATGGCCAAAATTTTTATCACGATATAGTTCTTAATTTCGGTCGATAACGATATAATTCGATATCGATATAAACAATATAAAAGCCTAAAAAAACTATAAACTATACAAATAAATTAATGTTCACCTTGTATTTGTATTTAGCCTCCAAAAAGATGGAAATCACCATCAAATAAACAAACTTCTCAACCCAATAATTCTCAGTTGGGTCATCTGGACAGTTTATTTTTTTATAGAAACGTTTCACCCTCCATCCTCCATCCAGTTTCTATAAAAAGAAACTGTCCAGATGACCCAACTGAGAATTATTGGATTTGGTACCTGGATTATTGAGCATGAACTTTCTTGCCATAAAATTCTCAACTGTGTCAATATTAATAGTTTTAACTTTAAACATCTTTAAAATTTACAGCATTGAAATTTATAGTTAATTAAATAAAACTTTTGGGTGTTGTTATTTATAAGAAGCTGACATAAAAATCTCATGGAAATTACTTAAGAATAAAAATAACAAAATCAATTGCATTACTGTATAAAGTAAAATAGTTTTTGAATGACAAAGTTTTGAATATATTGTATAATGTAATGATTGTTCCATATTTAATCTGTTGTATTGAAGTTTGGGGAAAAGCATGTAAAACTATTACAAACCCTGTTTTTATTTTATAAAAAAGAGCTATAAGAATTATTAGTAGGAAGTGCTATGGTCACCCAACAAATATTTCATCAGTTTAAATTATTAAAATTTTATGATTTGGTTGAACATAGTATTTTACAAGTCATGTATAAAACTAAAAAAAAAATTACCCCCCAAATATTCAATTAAAATTTGTTTAAAGTTATTAAACCCTGAAGGGAATGTAAATGTTTGTAAAACCTCCATTTAGGACTAGTTTGAAGGAGCTGAGTTGTAAATCAGGAAACAGGATTGTGTTGACTTGATATCACCATAAACATTTCTAAAACTATTTGTTTTAAAAGATGATTAAATCAAAGTTGTTGGGAAGGTGTGGTGCAGGTGAAGTGAAGGTTGTTGTTCGTTTGTACTTATTTTGTATATTTTAAACAAGGGGCAGATATTAAAACACTATTTTCGTCTTTCTGCACATTTTCATTCAGTTTTTTCTTCTGATGAATTTGTTTTATTTTGAATAAAAAAACATGCAGCGCTGCTGGGGCTGTTTGTTTACGTTGTAGTTTCAAGGACACGTTGGCTCAAACTTCATTGTTCTTCATCTTCTGACTCTCATCATATTCTATCGAGTGGAAACTCTTCAGATTAAACAAGTAGATGTTCCACCGCTAGTTAGAACGACTCCGTCACGTTTTGAAAAATAAACAAACCGAGTAAGACTCGCTGCAGATGAGACCTGCAGTTTAACAAAACCGAACTACGTCCACACCGACGAATTAGTCTTTCCTCTCATCAGTGATGTCGTCTGCTTTCTCTTCGCTTGTGAAACTTTGTTCAGTCACATTCTGACGGTCATGAGCACTCGTTTGACTCGTTTTGAAGCGAAAACTTAACGCGCTTTGGAGACTAGCTTAGCTTTTAGCCTGCTACCGCTAACGCCTGCTGCTGGAGTGAGCGCTGCGTAACAACGACGTCACCACGCACGTTTTGTGTCACAGCTTTTTCTGTCCGGGCGGGTTGTTGAAGCAGCCGCTCCAACCCGAACAGAAAAAGAAAAACATCAGTGAAACGTTGTAAAATCCTATCGAAATATCGAAAATATGCTTAAACTTCATATCATCGTTATTGAATAAAAGTATATCGCGATATTTATCGTTATTGAATTATTGTCCAGCACTAGCCTGTATGAATAAAGGTTGAATGAATGAATGAAAATTCTTGATTTAGTTTCATTTGTAACAGAACATGCCCTTATCCCAAGCAATGATGAGCCTCAACTGCATGTTTAAAACCAAGAACATTAAAAACTTTACCCAGTAAACAGGTAAAATACTGATAACCACCAACAGTGAATTTAGGAGGCATTTCTTTGCCTGATTTAATGACAGGTCCACTCATAACGAACTGACATGACATCTGCGGCGCACCAGGCGGTCTCAGCTCGGTTCGTATTTTGGTACTTGCCCAGAACGCGCGCATCCTCGCCAGCGATGGAGGCGTTTATATTTGGCGCTTACGTTATTGTAGTAAAACAGGACATGTGGCAGAACACTTTATAACTTGTGAAATATTGTAGGATAGGAGAGCAAATGCATGAAGGACGAACAAACTGAATGTTGCACGTCGCGCGCAGCCTTTACACGACGAGCAGCTTGGTCATGCATGCAAAGTTGGACATATCTGTTGGATAATGGCGCTCGGAGCACAAATATTTAATATAAAGTTAGGTTTTATGGACCAAAGTCCAAGGAGAGAAATGAGGGAGGAGAGGTTTCACTCACTAACTGACCGCTGCGCTGCTGTAGACTGCTGGCTTTAAGACCGGCCCTGCTTCACTCTGATTGGATAAAAGTGCGCTGGGGTTTGTTTCATTTGTTGAAAGTAGTGGCGCGTTTAGGGATAGACTGGGGCGGGTTTAACAACACCGCAACAGAACCAGAGTCCCCCCGCCCCTTCCCTTACAGATGACGGAAATCTGTCCTGGACACGTTCAAAGTAACGGAAATCCGTCGTGGTGACGGAGAATTTTAAGCCCTAAGTAATTCAAGGACCCGTGGGAACCCTGGTATGAATTGTTGATAACAATTTGACACATTTCAAATTGGTCATATCCCTTTCTGTACACCTAGAAATTGCTAAAATATTTGTCAGTACTTCCAAAACAAAATAATCCTTGATGACAAAACATTGCATACCTTTGAATGAATTCAAGTGTGAGCGACATCTCCTTTGGATATTTTATGTTCAACACATAAAACATCGAGAATGCGTAGCTGAGGGCCACAATGGGGGAGTTGATGTGGTTATTTACAATGTCTTGATCAACTGCAACTTTGAACAGCTGTTCACCTAAGGAGTCACAGAAAAACAATTAAAACACAAAAAATAAATCTATAACATGTGTACTTCAATTACTATGCCAAATTTAGTTCTAACATTAGAGATGCACAGATAGCATTGAAAAGCCATTTTTACAAACATCTGAATGTGTTGATAAGAACTGACTAATTGTAATCAAATGCTTCCCACAAAATGCACTTCACAGAGTCACATTGTATATTACAAACTTTAACAGGGTATATACAAAAATTCTGAAGTTAAATTTAATACATTTTAATACCATCCCAATGTTTTTTAATACCAACACGACTTCAAGTTGCAACAGTAGCGGCAACCGCTTCAACATATTAAAGTTACTGGATGCATACCGATTTTTTTTTTTGCCTTAATTAAACGAAACACTGATTTATACTGTATACAATTACCGGTACTTGTTGTTTAACCCTACATTCAAGACAAGTGTTTTCATTATGTGTAGGAAGAGCAGTGCTACAAGCAACAGGTCATCTGCTCTCGCATGTCCAAGGAACTCAGAACCAAAGTACCCTGATGTCACACAACCATCCTCTAAATAACATCTGTGTATGTCCATCTGTTTTTTTAAACATGTATTAAAACTTTTGTTGAAAAAGAGAATGAATGGTCCAGCTGTGTTATTATCACCCCACCACCACCACCACCAGACACACAGTTTTACCCTCAGTCACCATCTTATCTGCGTTTACATCGACAATACCAGCATATTACTAATAAAGAACGACTGTAAAGGATTCATCAATCAACTTCGCAAAAAAATTACGTTTTCAATTTTTTCATACTGAGCAGAGGATTACCTGCAATGACTTTCAAATGTCACCTTTTAAATTTATCAAAACTGAAAAAAAAGAAAAAAAATCCCAATTTATAAACTTTCTTATAGCTAAAAATACTTTCAATTAAAAACCATGATTGAAAATAAAAACTTACTAAACAAACCAAATCAACAGAATCTACATGAGAACTGTAAATTATATTTCATGTGATCGTGCATTACATTTACATAAAGTCTGATCCCAGATAAATAATTTACC
Organism: Garcialebias charrua; assembly: GCA_038048925.1. Taxonomy (NCBI): domain Eukaryota; kingdom Metazoa; phylum Chordata; class Actinopteri; order Cyprinodontiformes; family Rivulidae; genus Garcialebias; species Garcialebias charrua. The sequence continues at coordinate 29,494 of JBBPBX010017920.1, forward strand.
TCAAATTCCCAAAAGCCTTTAACAATTTAATACAGTGTAGGATTTAAATTAACTCGCATTTATCTACAAACTAGGGATGGGCGATATGTTATTGTGTGCGATATACCGTCAAAGACATTCACCAGGGTAAAAATGTGTAATCTCGCAATAAACTTATCGTTATAAAACCTGGAAATTATCGTGATAAAATTTTTTGGTCCATATCGCCCATCCCTACTACAAACACATAAAACTGACTTCTTCATAGAGAATGCCCTCCCTGAGTTTTGGGGGAAAACAATGAAAAAAATCTGAGACACAGCTTTAATTTACTTTTGTTTTGTTGAAAAATACATAACTATTTTAGTGTTAATGTGTCTCAGTTTGTACCAGTAAACACACACCCGTTGATTGATGTTATGTCCTGGGTCACTCTTATAAAAGTCAGCACTTTAATCTCCTCACCTGCTGCACCTGCCTGCTCCTCTCTTCTCCCCCGCTCTGCTCCTGTCCAGCTAACTTTAGCTAAAGGTAGCATCCACTGACACTCCTCTCAGGTGGTGGAGCCGTAATCCTTCTGCAGGTTGATCTTTTCTGACTTTTAACAATCTTCCAGCCTTTATATCATCTCCTGGTCTTTTTTTTTAGACTTGTCCTGAATATGTTTTATTTAAAACACCGCTCCAACTTCTGCTACTACACTTAAGTCCTGCCCCCACACTATTTCTGATTGGCTAGAAGGCCTGTCTAAAGTGAAAGCTGCGTCTCAGATAAGCCCAGAGAAATGTTTGTTAAATCTGTTTTACACGCAGTGCATCAGATTCCAGCATGGCGTCAGATAAGCCCAGAGAAATGTTTGTTAAATCTGTTTTACACGCAGTGCATCAGATTCCAGCATGGCGAAAGTGCACTAGTTGTTTAAAAATTAATACCTCGTCAGATGGTGTTTATTAACTTTTAATACCTTTTAATGGCTTTAATTTTTGCTTATTTGATTTATTACCTTTTAATACGTTTTACAACCCCACGGATACCCCGTTTAAGTATGATTAGGTAACAGTAGATAAAAGCAGACAAACATTTTGTTTAAGTACAAAACACCATACATTAAAAATTACGCAAGTCATTTTTACACAAAGTTATGTACATAAAGACTACAAACCCTGGATCAGAATGCATGGGGTGCTTGGTAGGTCAACTGTTGGTGTGTCTGGGTGCTGCTGATGAGGGGAGAGAGAAAGAGAGAATAAACTTAATACATCACCACATGTAAAGCTTCTATAATGGGGATAAAATACATACCTCATTTTGACGAAACAGCTGATCAGGGCTTTCTTTGAAGAACTGTGCAATTCCACAGATCAGCTGGAAAGGATCAGTTCCTTCAATTCCAAACCCTTTGTAATCAAGGAAGTCCTTGATTGTCTTTTCTTTTTTAGACAGTTGCTCTGCCAGCTTGGTTTGTACTGAAAACCCAAGAAGGGTGCATGTATGATCAAACAGGTGGACTGCTTCAAAGAGAAAAGGCCACTCCTCATGTAACTTGTTAACTGAGCTTCCTTGGTTGATTGCTGCTCGCTGGATGGAATACGTTTCAGCCATCAATCTTCGGACATCAGACTCTGAAAGACTGTTAATTTCAAAGGCACTTTTAAGTTGTTCTTGTTCGGAAACTAGCTCAGTTGTGTTCCCAACAGTCGGCTGCCACTGTACACAACCATAGCGGTCTGATTGCGAAGACTTCTTCCTTGCTGTCATCTCATCTTCTGTGGATCTTTTCATTGAGCCAACGGTTAATGGTCTCCGAACATTCTCAACTCTGTTTTCAAACTGTATAAACAATGCATCATATCCACTTCCAACAACTTTTATTCCACTGAGCTCTCTGTCTTGGAACGAGCAGGGATATTTCTCTACAATCTGCTTTGCAATGTCCCTCAACTTGGCTCGTCCAGGCCTTCCTTGAGTTTTACTGAGAAGATCATCAACAATGATGCGAACAAGTTCCCTCCTCTCCTTAGGTTTTGGTCTTTTCTTTTCACATACGGCAAGCATAAGGTTGGGTGGCATTTTGTGCCATGGTACAACATAGGCATCCCACGAAGAGGAACAGTCCAAGGAATCAAGAGATGCAGATGGCTGGTTATTCTGTTGCAAAGGTCCAGAAGTAGCATCCAGCTCAAGATGTGACTCTAAATAGCATACATTAGAAAAAGAAAAAAATAGCAAACAATATGAAATTAAAAGTGAGATCTACAACTGCCCAAGCTACACAATACACACAGTTGTCAACTCATCAGTAAGACAAGTTGGTATTTTTGGCCTATAAACTGCTAAATAATGTCATCACATAATTGGCACATTTGCAAATAAATGTGATGTTGGCTGTAAGACAAGCATCTACTAACAGTAGAGGGAACAGTAAAGAGGGAAAGAAAAGTAAGTTTTGAATTTGAATGAATTTGCTTTGAAACTGTATTTTGATTTATTAAAAAATTCAGTTCAATTACTTTCAATTTCAGTTCCAAAATTCAGAATTTTGTGTCACACATCCTGGTCCTTGAGAAAGCCAGCCAGAGTAATCAAACACAGATCAACAGATTTACGTTTCATTTTGGTGAAACTTCCCTTCTGTATGTAACAGTTGATGCAATCCACCGTAAAAGTGACAAAAGCAGACAGTTATTTTATTGCAGTGATTAGTTTTACCTTTAGAAATTGTTACATTTACATCCATCATGGATCAGTCAGCAGCAGCATCTCATCAATATGTGATCCATGATGTGATGTAAATGTAACACTTTCTACATATAGAGCTTTGGAGCACACGTCACTGTGTGGGCGGGTGTCGGGGGCGTGTCGGGGCGTTCCGGTCTCGACCGCCATGTTTGTTGTCTTCAGAAAAAATAAAAGAAATTCAGGAGATTTCTTGCGTAAAATAAAAAATAAAGTGGCAAAATAAAGTGGACTGTATCCTAATAAGCTTCTCCCAGGTGAGAAAAAAAAACTACATGGAAAAAATCGGTATAATTGGAAATGTTGCCCGTTTGAAATAAATAAATAAATGGAGCAGAGACCTGGAGTAATACTTACCTCCACTGACATTCCCAGTCATTTTAGCAGACCTGGTCTGTGTCAGTGTTTACCCCACAAATAATTTTTATAATTACAAATCACTGGGAGAGCTGGTCCAATCTATGAACAGCTGGATAGATGATTTGGACATTTTTAAAGCCCCCAGATTGTAAATACGTTGAAGGTACGTTGTTTTTGGCTCCTTAATTGTACATAAATTATTAATTTACATTTCTTTCAGAATCAAACGACCTTCTGTATGCTAGGAGTATTAAAAACTGAGAACACTTGATTTTTAAAGTATGTTTTTTTACTAAATTACAAAGGTCCAAGTTGAAAATTACCTTATTTTTAATGACTTGAGCATGTCTAATAACATGTAGACTTCAAATCTTGATTAGATTACTATAATCACTATATACAGTATATGTATTAAGATGCATATATATACTGTATATTATAGATTGTCTTTTCATTCACCATTTTAATTGTGTTCACAGGTTCTGCTCTGACTCTGAGCCACCAGAACACCGTGGGTCATGCTGAGTAACAGTGTGTCTACACACAGAAATAAAATGGTGTGTGAATCATCAAAACACCTACATTAAAATACAGCTAGCAGTAAAAAAAATCTTAAAGTTAAAGCATGTGGTTTCATCATAAACACCAACTCCTGAACTTGGAGCATCTCCTGATGGACTCAGTGTGATCGCTGCTGCCTGGAGAAAGTTCCCTCACAGATACAAGACATGCAGCATCCAGCAGCTGGAGGCAGGAGATGAAGTTCACCTGCAGAAGCATCACCCACTCTGCACAGGTGCATAATCAAACCACTGTGACCTTGTGTGGACCACACAGACATGGCTGGACGTCTACAGAAAGCATGAAGCTTCCTAAAGATATTTCTCAGAGCTTGTACTTCAAGGGAGACATAATTATGTAAAACATGCTGTTGACTTATATTTGCACATTTTTGTGTGTTTTCTATAAAATGTATTAACTCACACGTTCATCACATTTACTGGAAATGTTTAATTACATCAAATGTTTACTTCAAAATGGATCTGTTTCATTTCAAATTCAAACAATGACAACAATACGTCAAAGCAATGAAGTCCTGCATAGTACCTGACTTTTTTGTGTCTCCCCTAAGAAATTCTTTGTCTAGCTGTTTTTTATTCAGCTCTGACCTGAGCTCCCTGTTTTCCTGTAAGAGACGATTAATTTCTGCTCTTCTTTGTTCGCACAACTGACATTCTGTTTGTCGCCTTTTTGCTGCTGGTTCATCTTCCTCCTCCCCATCTGCAGCGACAGTGATGTGCTCTCGTGGGGTTTCCACCGCAGACTCCACAACTTGCTCATGCTCCTCTTCAGCAGCCTCCATCACCTGTTGGTGCTCCTCTCCAGCAGCCTCCACCACTGGTTGTTGCACATCTCCTGCTGCCACCATCACTGGTTGTTGCACATCTCCTGCTGCCACCATCCACTGGTTGTTGCACATCTCCTGCTGCCACCATCACTGGTTGTTGCACATCTCCTGCTGCCACCACCACTGGTTGTTGCACATCTCCTGCTGCCACCATCACTGGTTGTTGCACATCTCCTGCTGCCACCATCACTGGTTGTTGCACATCTCCTGCTGCCACCACCACTGGTTGTTGCACATCTCCTGCTGCCACCATCACTGGTTGTTGCACATCTCCTGCTGCCACCACCACTGGTTGTTGCACATCTCCTGCTGCCACCATCACTGGTTGTTGCACATCTCCTGCTGCCACCATCACTGGTTGTTGCACATCTCCTGCTGCCACCATCACTGGTTGTTGCACATCTCCTGCTGCCACCACCACTGGTTGTTGCACATCTCCTGCTGCCACCATCACTGGTTGTTGCACATCTCCTGCTGCCACCATCACTGGTTGTTGCACATCTCCTGCTGCCACCATCACTGGTTGTTGCACATCTCCTGCTGCCACCACCACTGGTTGTTGCACATCTCCTGCTGCCACCATCACTGGTTGTTGCACATCTCCTGCTGCCACCATCACTGGTTGTTGCACATCTCCTGCTGCCACCACCACTGGTTGTTGCACATCTCCTGCTGCCACCATCACTGGTTGTTGCACATCTCCTGCTGCCACCACCACTGGTTGTTGCACATCTCCTGCTGCCACCATCACTGGTTGTTGCACATCTCCTGCTGCCACCATCACTGGTTGTTGCACATCTCCTGCTGCCACCATCACTGGTTGTTGCACATCTCCTGCTGCCACCATCACTGGTTGTTGCACATCTCCTGCTGCCACCATCACTGGTTGTTGCACATCTCCTGCTGCCACCACCACTGGTTGTTGCACATCTCCTGCAGCCTCCACTGCTTGTTGATTTTGCCTTTCCATCAATTCCTGGCCTTCATCTTCCCCTTGTTTTCTGCTGTAACGTCTCTTTAATGGACGAGCATGTCGGTCTGATGTTGACACTTTCACCTCGGAGTGTCCCAAGTGCAGTGTTGGAGCCCAGTCGGGATGTGACTCATCCATCTCATAAGAAGATTTGCCTTGAAGAGAACGCAGATCAGTAATATAATTATTGCCAGAAAACATTACTGTCATCCATCTAGTATATTATTTTTTGAGTTGAAATTACTGAAGTTCCATTAGTAGATTACCTTATTTTAATGGTGATGTATAAATGTCATAACAATGTACTACCCTTAAATATTCAGACACATTTTGTTAAAAGATGAAGCGCTTTAATGTGTAATATGTTGAAATTTGAAAATTGAGATGAGTTACTCATTTTTTGTTACTTATAGATTATTCTTTGAATAGATTGTTTGGAAAAGGGGCAGATATAATAAGATAGTTTCTTCTTTCTGCTGCCTTTCATTTTATATTTTCTTTTTTTTGTCTTTGTTGGGTATTTATTTTGATAAAATGAATAAAGAAATAAATTAATAATAAAAAACAATATGCTACAGTCAATGTGACAACACAATCAACTTTAAACAGTTTATTTTAAAATAACACAGATGTCCGACCTAAACTTGGTTGACCCACTATGCACTGAACTCGACCAAAACATGATACACCTTGACAAAATGGCACAACTCCAGTAAACTGATTTAAAATACTCACCTGAATGGAAATGTCTGGAACAAACAAGCATGTATCTTGTGATGTTGGAGAACGTTACATCAGGACGTCTCACTGCTGATATCCATGCCTCCTTTTTGTTATGGCCGACACAAGCTCGCCCTCGCGTTGTTTCCAGGTAGGGAAACTATAAAACGAGAGTCCGTTTTCTATTTTTTTTACCTTTTCTGTCGTGTGAACGGACATTGCATCCTATTACACAGCAATTTAGGACCATTGCTAAGCTGTTGAAACCTGATTCGAACAAAATACGAGCAAGACAGGAAAAATGGCGGATCGACAAAAAACTACAAAAAAAACTACCCACAATGCTGTGCGCGGTGGTCCAGTGACGTCACGCTCCAAAGCTCTATAGGTGAAATTAATTACTGCAATAAAATAACTGTTTTCATCACTTTTACGGTGGATTGCATCAACTCTGTTACATTACAAAAAGGAAGCTTCACAAAGTGAAACGTAAATCTGTGCATCTGTGTTTGATTACTCTGGCTGGCGTTCTCAAGGACCAGGATGTGTGACACAAAATTCTGAATTTTGGAACTGAAATTGAATTTTGGAACTGAAAGTGGAAGTAGTCAAACTGAATTTTTAATAGACCAAATACAGTTTCAAAGCAAATTAATTCAGATACAAAACTTTAAATTCAGTTTCAATTTAGTAAAATAAATTTTCAAACCAATGCATTTAATTTCAAATTATGCACATTCAGATTCAATCTGAGCAGTTCAAATTGAATTCCTGCTGGCACAAGATTTATCCCATAACCAGACCCTCATGCTGGGAGAGGCTGATATGTTTAGTTAATTGTACGTTGAAGGCCGAGATACACTGAAGCTGACTCCGTATACGCGCGTATGCGCGCATATTTTGTGCGTATGTTTTCGCTTCTATACTTTCAGAAACTATCAGCTTTCAAACGCTCGCGTTCTCCTTGTTGTAATATGAGCAGCTGAGCACGGAGGACTCAACTGAGCTCGCTGATTGGTCACTTTGACATGCCTACTGAAATGATTGACAGATTTCAGTCAGCTCAAAGTGAAACTTATCATGAGCAGCTCGCTCAGACTTCTGCGGTGTTCTGATACGGTCTTTCTACTATATATGTTATAAAAAGTTCTCTCAGAAATAAAAATAATAACAGGGAGTGCTTTTCCTGCAGCACACAGCCCACCAGGGCAAAAAGAAAAGGCCCGATCAGCGATAAAAAAGAGGAATTTATTTCATTTGTGTAACATACAAAACAGTCCGGCGCCGGGGAAGTTTAGGTCAGACACCGCGCATCGCGTATGCGAATCGCGTATGCGTAGTAAAAAAATACTTTTGCGCGTACTTGCCCTGAGGGGCTACGCGGGGCTACGCTTTTGCCACAGCGTACGTGCGCTGCGTATAGGCGTACCGTGAGGACGCTCGAGTGTATCTCGCCATTAAGGCTCCCACAAAGCTCAGCGTACTGCCTGTACGCCACTCTACGCGCGCATTCTGTGCGCACGCGTTCGCTGGCACAGCTCTGCTTTCGTTCTCACGTTAAATGCTCGCGTTTTCGCTCCAAATCCTTGTAATTTGAGCAGCTGCACGCAGAGCAGGACAAACTGAGGTCGCTGATTGGTCACTTGCTGACACTCCTACTGAAATGATTGACAGCTGGCCCGCTGCGGTGTTCCGCTGCGGTATTTCTACTTTATATGTAGGCATGTAACGGTTGTAATGGGTTTACCAAACCGTTTCGGTATACCACGTTCGGTTCGGTCCAACTGCGTACCGTTTCGGTTATTTTTTCACTCATTAAACGTTCTTAACAGGGGAATATATGCACCGCGGAACAAAATTTCCTGGGCGCGTTTCAGCACGGACCTATTTTCGCGTGGCACGCGCAGCATTTAGCCGTTAGCATCTCGTGCGGTCTCCTGTTTTTGAACGTTATAGCTTTCTTCAAAAGATGAGCGCACGCGCAGCTTGTGTGGACTTCATGAAGACTGCAGCAGCTGAGTGCGTGACGCAGCAGCAACACGTCACGTGAACGCGCTGGAAACTGTCATCCGCAGCTTGTGTGGACTTTGTTTCATGAAGACTCTGCAGCAGCTGAGTGCGTGACGCAGCTCTCTGCAGCAGCAACACGTCACGTGAACGCGCTGGAAACTATGTCATCCGAACGTGAACGAAGAGCTGTATTAAAACTACTTCATCCGAACGTGAACAGCAGCTGTATTAAAACTACTACTTCATCAGGTAATCAGAGCGGTCCAGAGCAATAACACAAGCTGTATGAGTTTTTAAATCTCTGAATCTGTCTGAACGTTGTTATATGCGCAGGCTTTAAAGTTACTGAGCGTCGCTATGAGACATTCATCACGTCAACACTTCAAAAAGTTCAGCTCTTTATGAAAAAACTAACTGATGTTGTCAACAACAAGCCCTGGACCAGATTAAAGCCCTGCCTGCCATGATGAAGAGTGAGAGATTCAATTGTTCAAGAGGTATTGTTTTATTATTATCTAAATAATCTTTTTTTTAAATCATAATCTTATTAACTTGTTTTTTTTTAAATCTCTTTTGTTTTTTATTTCCAGTCTGTGACAGAGGTAAATCCACCTGCAGCTAAGTGATGACTGAACTGAACTCTGAACTGTTCCCACAGTCCCACCTGTCCCACCAAGAAGAAGTTGTGAGTACAGTAATGAGTACAAATACAGCCACACTGCTGCTACTGGACAAAAACTTGATTAGTTCCAGTCGTTCCCAACCCTGGTCCCTGAGGAACACCCATCCTGCATGTTTTAGTTGTTCCTCTGCTCCAACACGTCTGATTTGAATGAAAGGGTGATTAACAGGCTTCTGCCTAACTGAAGGAAGTAATTAAACCACTGCATCAGGTGTGTTGAAGCAGAGAAACAACTAAACCATGCAGGATGGTGTTCCTCAAGGGCCAGGGTTGGGAACCACTGAGTTAGACTGTAAACAGTCTGTTGCTGCTTATTGTTCTGGTTCTGACTGTTATTGCATTTATTAAGATTTTTATTATTGTTCATATAGTTTATTTATTGTAGAGTGCTGTTTATTTAAAATATCATCCAAATGGGTCACTTTTATTTATTACTACAATACAATACAAACATATTTTTGGCACATTTTCAAAATAAACATTTTGTAAGTCTTTATTTTGTAAAAAAAAAAAAAAAAAAATTTGTACCGAAAAAACCCGAAAATAAACCGAACCGAGCTCTCCTTGTAGTTGAACCGAACCGAAATGTGATTTTAGCGTACCGTTACACCCCTAATATATATATATATATATACACACATATATATACACATATATACACTATATATATATATATATATATATATACACATATATATGTATTTAAAATGTGTGCACGGTCTGGTGTTATGTTTGACTGTAGCACCCCGTTGAACGGGGCGGCCGCTTGTGGAACTGCAGCCGTAGGCCTCGACACACTGTCGTCATGACCCACGAGTTTGGGTGACACGCCCTCCAGGCCTGCGCGTGCGCACTGAGCCTGTGAGACATGTTTATTGTGGGTTGTGTGTGCATCGTGGGTGCAGAAGGGGGAGCATTTGCCTCTTCCCGCATGGCCCTGGATGTGCTGACCTGTCTGCCAGCGGGCGCCATGAAGTCTGCCTGCTCCAGACAGACCCCAGACGCCCCGCTGGGGCTTATTGTCTTCTGACCTAACACCTTATGTTCTACGAGGGAGGAGGGGTGCTTGTCCTCTCCCTTCATTGTGACTCTTTTTACAAAAATGGTGCTGGTTTTTTGTTGTTGTTTTTTTGAGTCAAGAACCAGGGCAGTTCGTGCTTTTGGTACTTTATTTTTGTGCTTTGAACAACAAAAATCTGTTTTATTTATACATTTGTCAGAAACACCTTGTTTTGTGCACACAGAAATGTCACCAGCTTTTTGTAGGTTTTTACATATAAAGTCTGGGTTTAGAAGTCTTGGTTCCCGTACCACATGGGCGGACGAACCTTCAAAACTGAGAAGTGGTCCTGTTTCGTCAGGCCAGCTTCTGTCTTCTGTCCCGGTTTGCCGAGGAGGTTCTCGACGGAACCGCTTGGCGAGGAACGAACCTGTTCCTGGTCCAGGACTGGCAAGCCTGAGGTGGCCCTGCTGCGGGTCTCTGCCGTTGCTTCCCATCGTAAGCTGGTCTTTTTGGTGGGCATGTGGCTGAGCGGTGGCGAGGCTGCACATGTCTGCTCCCGCTGGAGTCTCTGGGGGGTGCAAAAGTCTTTCTCGCTATCCCCTCGCGCAGGGCCTCGGCCTGCTTTCGCCTTTGCTCCAACCTGCTCTGGATACGCTCCAGAGCTCCCCCAAAGAGTCCCGTCGGCTCGATCGGGTGGTGGAGGAACGGGAACCGCTGGTCCTCCAGCAGGTCCGTCAAAGTCAGCCACAGGTGGCGCTGGGCGATGACCACTTCAGCCATGCATCTCCCCTGAGCAATGACCACGGTCCCCATCATGCGGAGGATGAAGTCGGTCGCCTTGCGGGCTTCCTCCAGGATGTCTGTCGCAGCCTGCTTGTTTGTCGTTACCTGGAGCTCCTGCAGCTTCTCTGCCAAGTAAGCCTGCATCATGGCCGAGGCATTCATGGCGCGGACTTCGAGGCCCTGAGCTCGATAACATTTTTCGAGCTGGGAGGCCGAGGCGCGGCAGGCCTTACTGTCGGCTTTGCGCCCAACGTCCTGGGGGCCAGGTAATCCGCCAGTGTGTCTTCTATCTGCAGGACGTTGGCGATCCCTGCTGCCTCCATTCCGGCGACGTCGAGGAACTGGGAGAGCGGCAGCAGCATGGGAGCCCTGGGTTCAGCCCAGGTGCAAGTGAGCTCCGTCAGGAAAGCTGGAAAAATTGGCATCCTGTGCCTCGTGGCCGACTGCTGTTTGGCAAAGAAATAATTCCCCGCCAACCTTGTTACCTGTTGGCGAGGTGGGGGTTCTGGCCAGCTGATCCGCAGCGTGTCCGCCACTCTGCGACATAGGTCGAACAGAGTGGGGATGGAGACATCTGTCTCTGGCTAAGCTGTCGTCGGGTTCTGGGTGAAGTCTTCTTCTTCCCCGTCGTCCTCGTTCTCAGCTTCGTCGTCTGAAATCTCACTCGAGGCTGTTAGTGAGAGCTCGTCTGCTTGTAACAGGCTTCTCGTGTCAAACTCGGCAGTGTAGTCCCCAACGGGGGCCGCCATGTCCATACTGTCCCCCCAGTCAGCTTGTCCGTTGTCCTCCAGGTCCACGGCCTCAAGCTCTGGTGTGGGAGTGAGAGCCTCTGTAGCTGTTTTCGCTCTGCACGGCCCTCTCAAGCCCAGCTCGTCCCTGGTTGGCCCAGAGCCCGGCCTGGCCCGTCCCCGCTCATTACGCATTGTGCGGAGAGCCGCCTTGAAGTGGGTGGGGCGTTCTCTTGAAGTGGATGGGGCGTTCTCTTGAAGTGGGTGGGAAGTTCTCTTGAAGTGGGTGGGAAGTTCTTGTGTGTGCGCTTGGTGTGTTTTAAGAGAGGAGACGCCGCTAAAAAATATTTGTTAGCTGAATATATATATTAGTGTTTCCGAGTTTAATTTTTGTTAATAACTGATTACAAATCAGCTTATCCGTGCATGCGTGAGTTTCTCCGGGTGCTCCGGTTTCCTCCCACAGTCCAAAAACATGCATGTTAGGCTGATTGGTAACTCTAAATTGACCCTGGGTGTGAACTAATATTCTCTAACTCTTGCGCGTAGCCAGGATTTTAAAATATAACTAATATTCTCTAACTCCTGCGTGTAGCCAGGATGTTACAAGGGCGATTCTTTTATAGGAAAAGTGGACTCCTAAAAAAAGTAATATGGCATCCTGTGGAAGAGCATCGGCTTTCCGCTCTAAATTTTATCTTGACTCGGGTTCGAATCTCACTCGGTTGAAGTTATTTTACGTTTGTCTTTTATTGGAGAAAATAAAAAGAAGGAGTTTGTGTTAACCACAGGCATAACACAAACTCCTTTTTTTATCCAATAAAAGACAAACGTACAATAACTTCAACCGAGTGAGATTTGAACCCGAGTCAAGATAAAATTTAGAGCGGAAAGCCGACGCTCTTCCAAGCCACCGAGGCGTATTACTTTTACTTTTAATCAATCTTCCATCTCCCGTTTACAACTTGTACAGAACTCTGCCGCCTGCTTTTTGACCAACACACGAAAATATGAACACATCACTCCTGTCCTGTCCTCTTTACACTGGCTCCCAGTTCAGTTCAGGATACAGTTCAAGCTGCTGCTGTTTGTCTGTTTGTCCTCTGGGACAGGTAATTCGGCTATCAGCCAAGCTTTCAATGAAACCTTGGTTCAAGAGCATTTGAATCTAGAACTACTCAGAAATGACATAGTTCTTACAGACTCAAAGAGCACCTCTTCAGTCATGAAGTGGGAAGACACACACCACAACGACTGTGACCCGTCGCAGTCTGACCAGTCAGGCACACTTGCGACTACGCCGACAGTTGTGACACACCTGAATTACGCAGAAAGGGGTAAACGTACAGAGATTCGTTGGCCGAAACCTATGAGGTTCCTGTACAAGGTTCCCGATAAACTGCGCAAACAGGTTAAACTAAACAATGGCATCCTAACTCGTGCCCATGGATGGACGTCCTCACCTGTGTGCGTGGTCCCCCATGACCACAGGGGGTGATGTTAGGTCATGCCCATGTCAAGGACAAAGATTTCAATAACCCCACAAACGACAAATATCTCGCAAACTCACAGACTTCATGGGAAAATAAGGTCGTCCAAGCACAAGATAGTAAATAAACTAAACAGTTTAAACTATAGTAGTTGCGAAAATAAACCGTTCCAACTAGAACTTAGAAACGCTAAGTATAAAACCCACAACAAAAACTAACCTTAACAACCGTTTAAATCTGTAGGATTTAATTGACATCGGTTATAAAGCTAAGAACTGTTTTTGTTGTATATGACACGTTGGAATCTGACGACAGAGTGGGTTTATGTAGTGAAACGTTGTTTTCTAGTTGCTTAATTGCTACTTTTGTTGTTATTGAAGTTTGGTATTGTTTTCTGAACACTCCCAGCCAAAAGAGGTTTTGATTAATGTTAGTTGAAGACTTAAATGGATTTAACTATGCCAACATGCTGTTCATTTTGTTAAAGATCTCAATCTTTGAAGAGTCATTGTAGATTAATACTACTTAAAGGTACTATAATCTACGCTGCTCTCCCAATCATTTAGGTAGAACCGATTCGATCGTTTCTATTCTAGATCTATTCATTTTGATGAGTATCGCCATAGACTTCAAAATTTATAGGGAATACCCAATCTTGCGTCGTTCGTCTAAAAGGACAACAGACATTTAGACCATACTATATTTTCTTTTCTATTTTTAGTTTAACTTTAAACTAAGTTATGAATGGAGGAATAGTTTGAAAGAAGAGGCCTTCATTACAGAAGCCCTCCAAAAACTCTATAGGTATAGATCCCTATATCTGATTTTTTTACAGCATTGATCCACCCCTTAATTGGTAATTGTAGCTGATCTAATCCATGATAGCTTACATACCAGGTGCATAGGTAGGGCCTAATGTAAAATCCCAGTCATAAGCCCACCTAAAACCACATACTCGCATGACACAGAACTGGGGTGGCACCGACTGGAAGCCATCCAGCCCGCAACCTTCGATGTGGGGACCTGCAACTCCAACGTTGGTCTTCAACCTTCATCCAAAGGTCGCCTCCTCTGCGTCAATCAAGGGATCCCCTCTACATGCTGATTAAAAAACCATTTGCCGCTGATGAAATCAATAACCCCAATCGTTATGGAATTACCGCTGTGGATTATAAGACTTTGTTTCCAAGGGATCACAGACTCAGTTTTCCAAGGGTTAACAGACTATCACTGCACTAAAACCATAGATATACGGAAGGATCTGATGTCGTATATCTCTGTATCCTTCACATATACTTATACTTATATTTCTGGATATTCCCGGAAATGGACCGCAATGATCCTTAAAAGATCCCAAAATCCCCAAATCCGGATACTTATCTTTGGCAGACCCTTGACAAATAACAGCCACATTTATTTTGGATCTGCCGAAGATAAGTATCCAGATTTTGGGATTTTTTAGGGATCATTGCGGGCCATTTCCGGGAATATCCGAACAAAGATCCTTCCGTATATCTATGGTTTTAGTGCAATGTATGTTTTCCAAAGGATTGAAAGCTTACCGCAATGGGATTACCTACGAACAGTATGGAATTTCCAAAAACATTATGGGAGTATAATTTTGATTTTTTTTCTCTCCACTTGCTGGATTACATAAAGGTCAGAGACATTCGGTGGTATCCTTTCATGTTGAAACTCATCTCCAAGGACAGGCGATGACTTCCAAAAAGGGGGACTGTAGTGATACAGCACCCTCATGTCCGTTACTGGATTTAAACCTCTTCACATCTCTCTGAAACTCTGAGTGTTACACTTTTCTTGAGCTCTGAAGGAGACAAGTGGACACTATTTTGTTACAATTATTTTGAATTAAGAGACACAAATCAATCAGAAAGACTACCTTTTAATTTGTGTTAATTCAGAATTGATCAACAGTATATTTTTGTCATTTAATGATGATCTGTTATTAACATGAGTGTCACTCTCATGCTGGGTTATTCTGCAGTACAGGATGCTTTAATATTATGGCACAGTTCAGGGTAAACTTTTAACTTCCTTCTCTGCTTTGTCTGTGAATTAGCCATAATATTCACTTTACGAACAAGCTCCATATGGCCACTGGCCTAAACAATATGTAAGTGTCCTTCAGAGTTTTCCAACTCTGGGAACTACTAAGTAAATCCTTTTATTTTGTTAAAACAGCCAATAACTAGGGATGTCCCGATCCGATCACGTGATCGGAAACCGGGTCCCGATCACGTGATTTCAGACTCGACTTGACTCGGGCGTTACCCACCGATCAGGGATCGGATATATATGTGTATATTTATTCTAAACACAAACGGGAATATTATTTTAACTGTTTGTTGAGTTACAGAGTCAAATTGTCTCGGAACAAAACATGCACAATAGTTTTGCAGCAGTGCCTGCCGTAAAGCAGTGCCTGCCGTAAAGCGGTGACTGTCGTAAAAAAGAAGCGGAACGCGGCATTAACTTGAAGTGGAGGCAGCGATGTCTGTCGTGTGGAGATATTTTAAAGTGGATGACAAATGGAAAGTTCGTATTTCAAGAGGAGGTAAGGAAAAGGCTGCATTTAACACAACAAACCTGATTAGGCACATCAGAAACAAACACCTGACACAATACACAGAGTTTAACCAGACAACCCAGCCTAGCTCACGCTGCAAGAGACTTTATATTTATATTTATCTCATAAAGAAAAACATACACTTCCTTCTGTGAAGCCACAGGAGGAGAGTTAAGGAGTGCTGTTCAGAAAAGCATGTTACTAGCCTTATTTTATAAAACTGACACTTTAAGTTTCTTATTTGTTTACATGCCTGCTCAGGTTCTGGTTCTGGTCAGGTTCTGGCCAGGTTCTGGTCAGGTTCTGGCCAGGTTGTGGTCAGGTTCTGGTCAGGTTGTGGTCAGGTTCTGGTCAGGTTGTGGTCAGGTTGTGGTCAGGTTCTGGCCAGGTTGTGGTCAGGTTCTGGCCAGGTTCTGGCCAGGTTGTGGTCAGGTTCTGGCCAGGTTGTGGTCAGGTTCTGGTCATGTTCTGGTCATGTTCTGGTATTTTAAGTTGAGCTGCTTATTTTAAATTAGACATTTTTATTTCATACTGTTGCACTAAACTTCAATGTGAAGAATTTTATTTTAAATCTTATTACTTGATTGTTCAATCTACCTCACAGAAATACTCTGTTAAATGTTAAGGTAAATAAAATAAAAATTAAGGGACATCTGGATCTGTTTCTTTTTTTTCCCTTCATTTTAAAAATGTATTTTAGAAGTATCGGATCGGGACTCGGTATCGGCCAATTCCTAAAATTAAAGGACTCGGACTCGGGGCCAGAAAAACCTGATCGGGACATCCCTACCAATAACCATTCAGGAAGTGGGCAGACTCCGCCCTCCATATAAAAATCTTACTTCCCGTTTTGACTTCGGTGGTGAAAGGGGGAACAAACTAACAACTTGGTTTTTCTCTGGAAACTGGTGGAACGTTGTGGTCAAATGTCAATTAGACCGACGTTTCTCAACCAGAGTTACAGCAGAGCATTGCTGTAACTCACTCATTCCTTTTCTGAAAGAATTTGTTTTCTGAAAGTTTTATTTTGAAACCCAGTCAGGACGTTGGCCTGGTTCCTGCCGGGAAAGGCGCACTTCACGCTCGTTGAATCAGTTAAACACGCGCTGAAGTTTCAACTGGACGTCAACTGGACAACACAGTCCGTTAAGTGTCCACGAAACTTCTCAGCTCTTATCTCCAAGAGACATGCTCGTCACCAGGTAAAGAGTCGTAGATTGTATGCTGAACGTGTGGGCAAGTCTAGCCGGACTCGTTCGGGAAAAGTGTCACCCTGTTGCATTTCAAA
>JBBPBX010017921.1:0-14992 GCA_038048925.1 Garcialebias charrua
AGCATTGTAAGTGGGGGACAGTTGAACCTGGAGGCCTGTCCCCCACTTACAATGCTGTTATTGCTAGTATCACTCAGCCCTCTGTGAATAGCAAACAACCATCAGGGTGTTAACGATCCATCATCAGGCTGATGGTCCTCCTTGATCATGTGAGCAGCTGGTTTCGGCTGTCATCAGCCGATCCACTGTGGGAGGGTGCTATTTATAAGACTGAGCTGAACTCAGCTTCTCAGACTAGGAGGACGAAAATAATTGCAGATAATATAGACATTTTCAGTAGAAAAGGAATAGATGGAAGTATTTTAGATAAGGACTTTACATTGTTTGAATTGAATAGAGCTTTGATTGGAGTTAAGAATACGTCTCCGGGTAAGGATGGCATATGCTATAAGATGATAGAACAGTTATCAGATGCTGCTAAAGGAGTAGTTTTACGGTTGTATAATAAAGTATGGGAACGAGGTGAACTGCCCTCCGGTTGGAAACATTCAGTCGTTGTACCAATAGTAAAACCAGGTAAGGATAAGGTAGAGGTAAAAAGTTATAGGCCTATTGCTCTTACATCCAATTTAAGTAAGTTAATGGAGAGAATGGTGACTAGAAGATTAATGTATGAACTAGAAATCAGAGGTCTTTTGTCTCCTTATCAAAGTGGCTTCAGAAGTGGACGGACAACTTTAGATCCTATTGTGTGTTTAGAAAATGAAATAAGAAAGGCTCAAGTAACTAAAGAAATTCTTTTAGCTACATTTTTTGATATTGAAAAAGCTTATGATATGCTTTGGAAGGAGGGATTATTACTTAAGTTGGACAAAATGGGAATAAAAGGAAAAATGTTTAACTGGATCATGGATTTTTTACAGAATAGGACGATAGAAGTAAGAGTGGGGGTTAATTGTTCAAATATTTATGCAATACAAAATGGGACTCCACAGGGGAGTGTATGTAGTCCGTTGTTTTTTAATATAATGATTAATGATATTTTTGATAATATTGACTTTA
Source organism: Garcialebias charrua (assembly GCA_038048925.1). Lineage (NCBI taxonomy): Eukaryota > Metazoa > Chordata > Actinopteri > Cyprinodontiformes > Rivulidae > Garcialebias > Garcialebias charrua. The sequence goes on from JBBPBX010017921.1 coordinate 1,003, forward strand.
GAATTAGTAAAGCATTATATGCAGATGATGGGGCATTGTGGGTGAGAGGAGGAAATGTCAGTGTTGTTAATAATAGAATGCAATCAGCAATTGCTGAGGTTGAAACGTGGTCAAAGACATGGGGGTTTCGTTTGTCTACTGAGAAGACACAAGTGATATGTTTTTCAAAGAAAAGAGTTAGTCCTGCGGTAGACCTTAGGTTATATGGTACAAATTTGAAACAGGTAAATATTGTACGGTATCTAGGTGTATGGTTTGATGAAAAACTTTCGTTTAGGATACATATACAGAAAATTGTTGACAAATGTAAAAAAGGTATTAATATTTTGAGATGTTTGTCAGGAAGTGGTTGGGGGGCTTCAAGCACATCTTTAAAGAGAATGTATGATGTTTTGATTCGCTCTGTGTTGGACTATGGATGTGTCGTTTATAACTCAGCGGCGAACTCCTTATTGTTAGAGTTAGATAGAATACAAGCTAAAGCGCTCAGAATATGTTGTGGAGCTTTTAGAACGTCTCCGATTCCTGCTCTGCAGGTGATTACTGGAGAAATGCCACTGGACTTAAGGCGGATGAAAATGTCAGCAAATTATTGGTTGAATTTACAAGGACATGAGGATAGTCATCCTACTAAAAATGTTTTCAGAGAATGTTGGGAGTATGGTCATAATGTACGCAGTTTTGGGTGGGATGGAAATATGTATGCAACTCATCTGGGAATAATTAATATAGCGTGCTGTAAAACTGTAAATAAATCAATAATTGCACCATGGATGTTTGAAATGCCAATAGTAAATTTAGAAACCAAAAAAGTAGAACAGTCCTGTGGAGGTTTGTATCAAATTGTTCAGCAATATTTAGACATACGTTATGTAAATATGACAAAAATTTATACAGATGCGTCTAAAGAGAAAAATGGTAGAACAGGAGTAGCTGTATATATTCCTAAACTAAATTTTTTTTTGAAACGGAGAACAACAGATAATTTATCAATTTTTTCAGCGGAAATGTTGGCTATACTTTTGGCATTACAATGGGTGGTGGAGGAAAGGCCCAGTGAGGTAGTCATCTGTTCAGATTCAATGTCTTGCCTAACTAGTATTATCAGTGGAAAATCTGACAGCCGCCCTGATCTTATCGCAGAAGTTAATTGTTTGGTTTATGTAATAATGCAACAGAATATAAGTATTCAATTCACATGGGTTCCGGCACATAAAGGAATTGTTGGCAATGAAAAAGTTGATAAGTTGGCTAAAGAAGCAGTTAAAGCAAGAGAAATTGAATATGATGTCCCATTAAGTAAAGCAGAAATAAAAATAATTGTTAAAGATAAAATAAATGATATGTGGCAGGAGAGGTGGGATTTAGAGGAAAGAGGAAGACATTTACATAACATACAGAAGGAGGTACTCCTAAGTGACGATAGTAGTTTAATGACTAGGAGAGAGGAAGTATGGATTAACAGGTTGAGGATTGGGCACACTACATTAAATAGTGGTCTAAAGATAATAGGAAAACATCCATCAGGTGACTGCTCTAATTGTGGGGAACTGGAAGGAGTGGAACATGTGTTGATTTATTGTAAGAAATATGATAAAGAAAGGAAGGCACTGGAAAGGGTAATGGGGAGTTCGGTGACAATGGTTACTTTATTGAAGAAAAATCAGTCACAGGATATAACTAAAGCACTTGTTAAATATTTGAAAGTTACAAAATTAGCTGAAAGGATTTAGTTTTTTTTTTTTTAGTTTTTTTATTGAAAGTACATAGACTCTTGAATTACATCTCCGTCCGGTTGATGGCGGTAATACACCGAGTTTGTAAACTGCCAGAAAACACCATCGAAGAAGAAGAAGAAGCTTCTCAGACTGAGGAAGTCTTTCGGACGAAAGACGAAACGTTTCTACAGTTTTTTTGCTTTGTTTTGTTTTGTTTTTTTGAATGTCCAGAGGACCAGATTTAGCTTTTTTGGATTTTTCTACCTGGATTATTGAGCATGCATCAGGGTGCTATATGTAGTTTTTGAACACGCTGGCACTTCGAAACATTTTGAACAGAGACATGTTTCTGGTCCCTCCTCACTCAGAGCCATATATGACTCAGCTCCACCTTGCTCATGCTGCAGCCTGGGATGCTCCGCCTCCACTACGTCCCGTCTCAGCCGCTGCAAAGTTCTGTGATTATATGTTAAGAAAACGTTCTAAAAAATAAAATAAAAACATGGAGCACTGGTCCAGCAAAACAAAAACACCCTGAAATCTGCAAAGCTTCACGCAGCCACGTGACTTCCTCATTTCTGTCAGTCGAGGTCTGGAGGAAGAAGCGATCACTTGACTTTTGGCAAAAAAACAAAAGAAAAGTCCAGAGCAGGGATGAAGAAGGGATATTTAATACATTTGTGTCACATACAAAACAGTTTTGCATCGCTTTGCAATTATTTCAACGAGAACCTGTGCGACCGCTGCAAGGTTGACAGGCGGGGGTGTGGGTTAGGGGGGCGTGGGTTAGGGGGTGAGAAGTGAGAAGCTCTGTTTTTATTGGCTGGCTGTTTTTATTGGCTGGGGGCGCTCTGGTTTTTATAAATGCTTTTATTACCACCGGGAGACGCCAGAGGACTATAGTTTTTTCAGAGATTACCTGTCAAACATCAATCTATCATGAAATAGTGGCTGAGTGAAGAAATATGTTTGAAAATAAGTTACATACTGATCCTTTAATGAAATTCTCAGAAAGTAATAGTTGGACAAACATTTTCAAATTGTTAACTTTTGGAGTCAGTCCACTTCAAGGTGGCTGCCACAGCTAATCGAAACGAGCTGAATTAGGAGTTTTTATTAATGATTTTCTGACTAAATGTTTATCAATTTTTAAGTTAAGACAACACTTGTGAGAAAAAACATTTTAGTTCAAGATGTTTCATTAAAGTCTTGAAGTGGGGGGTTTTGTGGCTTTGCTTCAAAGGTCCAGGGTTTCTTTGAAAGATAAGGGCCCAATCCTTCTCGAAAAACTGGTCTTTGATGGAATGAATGCATATCACCCATCTCACTTCAAACTTTGCAGTTCTTCTGAAAGGGAGTTAGGCAAATAATATGTTTCCATGCATCTCACAGCCAAGTTTGTGAGATGTTGATGAGCACAACTCAGCAATTGGGGGCGAACTGACCTTGTAGCTGATAGATGAAACAGAAAATCTTTTGGCAAGTGCCTGGTACTGTCTTGAGGAGCAAAGTTTGATTGAAAACATATTTGATGGGAGTGAATGAAGTCATACTCCACAAAGGTATAAAATGAGTTGCGCTCGGATAAACAATTTGAGAGTCTGCTCCGAGTCCTGATCGAGACGTCGAGCTGCGTTGACATGTATCCCTGCCAGAAACTGTGATGGCTCTCCCAGTTGTGTCAAGAGGTGAGGGATAATGATTTTACGTCAATGCCTTGTTGTGTGTGCTGTTTAAGTTCTGTGGCGGAGTTACTGACACATTTCTCTAGCAGATAACAGTTTGTGTATCTGAACATGTATGTTTTTACTTTTTTCTGTCACAAGACTTCTTTAATAAATATCCATTATTTTTAATTAAGTCTGTTTGTTTTCTTCCAAACCAGTAAGTGTGCCCACCTTTCACGGACTGACAAAGATGTTAAAACATTAATTATTTGGGGTTGATCTGAAATTTCATAAACATTTGGCGACGAGCGAGGATGGGATATCTTATCTTTATTTGTAAAGCACATTCCAAGGTGCTTAAAAAGATGGATGAAAGGGTACACACTGGCTGTTTGGAAGGAAAAAAGGAAAAGTGTGAAACTATGTTCTTGGAAGCCTTTGTTGTTTTGGAAGCGGGTGAGAGATTCCCGCTGTTGAAGAGCTGATAAGTTGGATCAGCGGTTTTGGGGACGCCTTAAGCTGCTGACCGATTCTTTGAGCTGAAGTGTAACAGAAGATTTGAACCAGGGTGTAAAAACCCTTGATCAGTAGTTTCGTGAGAGCAGAAGGAAAGAAGATTTTGCCGGGGTTAGAAAAAAAAAGATATACAGTATAACCCTTGTTGTTTATTTGAGATCAGTAACAGAAGTTTTGAATAAGCCCTGAAGAAGTCAGATGATAGGTGATTTATTCGCTGAAACATAAGTATATAATACCAGGGTTAAAAGAAAAAACCCTTGTTAGAGTTTTTGTAATGAGTTAGGTGATTTATTTTGATAGCTTTATCAGTTGAAGTTAAAAAGACTGGTGATTTCTTTTTCGAAGTAAAAAAAAAGAGGAACAAGCGCTTCTCTGTGTGTGTGTGCCTCTGCAGCTGAGGAGCGAAAAGAAGCAGGTCGTGGGCCAGTGAAGGTCGGTTAGACTACAGACGCGCTTCAGAGGAAGCTCAGAAGGAATAGAGCTTGTTAAGGAATTTCTGCAGATCAGAAAGTTGGAAGTTGTCCAAAAAGTTAGCAGGAGTGATTTGTTGGAGGAAGATCTACGAGGAAAGAAAAAGGAGTTATTGTTTAAGTTCATAGGCGCATGCATGAGAAGGAAAGTGTCAGGGTGTGCATGCGAGTGTGTTTTGGGTGCTGAGTTGGTCAGTTGTAGTGAGAAACGCATGAGGAAGAGTGTGTCTCATCTGCCATGAGTAATGTGTGGTGCGTTTGGAGCGTTTGGGACGAGAGCAGGGTGTGTGCGCGGAGCTGCTCCCTCTGTCCGGGTTTGTGTGTGAGTAGAAGCGGGGTGTGACAGCCCCTGTCATATGTGTAAAAGGAATGCACGTGTGTGCAGCAGCTTCCGTTCCCTCTGCTGTGAGTAGAAATGGGAGGAGATGTTTGGGACTGAGCGGAGGTCAGGAGACAGTCCTTGTTTGATGTAGGCGCGCAGGTTCGTGTGTGACATTAGAGATGCAGAGAACGGAAAAGTGGAGGAAAAATAGCAGGAGTTTTCAGTGTGTGGTTCATGGGCCAGGAAGGGTCGAGTTTTTGTTTTGTTTTCCCCTTTCATGCAGCCTGCCTTATCTACAGAACAGTGAAGCAGAGAAAGGAAGGGGAAGAGGTAGGTTGTGTGAGCTTGCAGTTTGCAGGGTATTGTGACAAATTGGTCAACAGGTGATATTAGAAGTTGATGGAAGGGGAAAAATGTACAAAAAGTGTTGGTTTTCATGCTTATTTTTGATTTAAAAAAAAAGGAAGAGGGGTTTTAAGTTTTTTTTTCCTTCCTTTCTCTCTCTCCTCCAAGTTGAAGAATGAATATTTTGTCTTAAAAGATTACTAATCCCTGTCTTTCTATGTCACCCAAGCTTTTGATTTTTTCCACAGCTTGGTGTCTTGTCGTCTGTCTGTTGGGACAACAGAGGTGGGCCCTGAGGATGACCAACTCCTGAGAGAGGCGCCTGCGACTGGTGTCGTCTGCTGGGTTCTTCATCGCTGCTGCAGAGCTGCCTGTCCAGCGCACCCGAGGATGGGTGTTCGTGCTCATCTGTGATGTGGTGCTGATGACCACACCTCTGAAAAACGAGAAGTGTCCTGATGAGGACAGTTGGGGCTCTTTGCCACGAGATGAACAGACAGGACGGCTTCAAATGTCCTGTAGGTCGGTCCTGCTGGTAACAAGTGTGGGCAGAGCGTTGGCAGAGCAGTGGTGTCCGGCGCGTGTAACGTTCCAGTGCAACGACCTTGTGCATCGACGACCTTTAAGGTGTGCGAGTTGTTCCAGAGGGTGGAGCCGCAAGATCCATCTGAAGTGAACATTCTTTATTGTTCTTTGAGTTTTTATTTTGTTTTATTTTACCTGAAGTGATAAAAATCTGAAATGATGAAATGAGATTTGTTTTTTAAGACTAAATGATGATTAATTAGAGATGACATGCACATGTACAGATATGTGCTATAAACAGGAATAGGTTTTATCTGGACAGTAAAATCGTCCTTAAAAAGTAACTAGGTGCCTTTTTAAAGGATGTATGTGTTGTATGTTTGTGGGAGTGCGGACAACAAGACTTGTTGATTGACTAATTGGCAATTTCTGCCTTTTTCTGGCAGTCTCCATTGATTTTGGGTCCCTTCTGATGGCCAATGAACGGATCCGATCCATGGTGCTGAAACTTGTGATTGAGTTTGTAAGTCTGGCTGTTTGATTTCAAGGCGTTCACATGTGTTGAACAGGAGAAGGTTTATGTTTGAAGTTTTACAGCGGTTTAAACTAATAAAGTGAGTTACATATGGTTTAAAACTAATAAAATGAGAATGTGCAGTATCCCTCCTTACTTTTGTATTTTAGTGCTTTGTTTTGTAGGAAGGATCATATAATTAGATTAGTTTGTAACACTGTCTTAGAAATGTCCCATGAGGTGACAGGGAAAATTTTCAAAATTAGTCAGAATATCAGAGGATGGGATGAATTAGGAGTTTTTATTAATGATTTTCTGACTAAATGTTTATCAATTTTTAAGTTAAGACAACACTTGTGAGAAAAAACATTTTAGTTCAAGATGTTTCATTAAAGTCTTGAAGTGGGGGGTTTTGTGGCTTTGCTTCAAAGGTCCAGGGTTTCTTTGAAAGATAAGGGCCCAATCCTTCTCGAAAAACTGGTCTTTGATGGAATGAATGCATATCACCCATCTCACTTCAAACTTTGCAGTTCTTCTGAAAGGGAGTTAGGCAAATAATATGTTTCCATGCATCTCACAGCCAAGTTTGTGAGATGTTGATGAGCACAACTCAGCAATTGGGGGCGAACTGACCTTGTAGCTGATAGATGAAACAGAAAATCTTTTGGCAAGTGCCTGGTACTGTCTTGAGGAGCAAAGTTTGATTGAAAACATATTTGATGGGAGTGAATGAAGTCATACTCCACAAAGGTATAAAATGAGTTGCGCTCGGATAAACAATTTGAGAGTCTGCTCCGAGTCCTGATCGAGACGTCGAGCTGCGTTGACATGTATCCCTGCCAGAAACTGTGATGGCTCTCCCAGTTGTGTCAAGAGGTGAGGGATAATGATTTTACGTCAATGCCTTGTTGTGTGTGCTGTTTAAGTTCTGTGGCGGAGTTACTGACACATTTCTCTAGCAGATAACAGTTTGTGTATCTGAACATGTATGTTTTTACTTTTTTCTGTCACAAGACTTCTTTAATAAATATTCATTATTTTTTGATTGAGTCTGTTTGTTTTCTTCCAAACCAGTAAGTGTGCCCACCTTTCACGGACTGACAAAGATGTTAAAACATTAATTATTTGGGGTTGATCTGAAATTTCATAAAACACGAGCCAACACAAAAATGGTCCTAACTTTGTCAGTTTGACAGATATTGAGCTAATATTTGGTGTAATTGTAGCTTTTCACAACACATACTTAAACTGTGAATCACATTCATTTTAAGGTTTGACCAAAATGGCTACAAATCCTTAATTTCTCAAGATGATCTTAGTCAAAAAGTCAGGCATGAAAAGCTAGACCAGGACTGTTCAATTGGTGGCTGGGGGGTGGGGGCAAATCAGGCCTACAGGGGAGCTTAGTTCGGCCCACCAATGGGTGCATTTTTAAATAAAAGTAGGGCTGAACAATAATTTGATATCTTATATATCACAATATACTTTTATTAAATGACGGTAATATGAGTTTTAAGCACATTTTCGATATTTCAATATGATTACAGAGTTTCACTGACGCATTTCTTTTTCTGTTCGGGTTGAAGTGGCTGCTTCAGTTTCAACCCGAACAGAAAAAGCTGTGACACAACTACGTAAGTGCGTGGTGACGTAGAAGTTGTACAGAGCTCGAGTCTAGAAGGAGTTAGCGGTAGCAGGCTAGGCTAATCTCCAACGCGCTGTATGTTTTCGTTTCATAATGAGTGCCCATGACCATCAGAATGTGACTGAACAAGCTTTCACAAGTAAAGAGAAAGCAGATGAGATCATTGATAAGAGAGGAAAGACTAATTTGGCGGTGTGGAAGTAGTACGGCTCTCTAAGGTCAGATAAACTGCAGGTTTCAGTGAGCTGCAACATGTGCTGGAGAGTCGTTCCAACTAGTGGTGGGAACACATCTAACTTGTTCCACTTGAATACACTGTCAGAAGATGAAACACAATAAAAGTTTGAGCCAGTGTGTCCCTGAAACAACACCCCCAGCTCTATCAAAAGAGAAACCGCTGCATGGGTTATGTTATGTTGTTGATTAAAGTTCAAACTATTAATATATAAAAAGTTAAGAGTTTTATGTTTATTTGACAGTGATTTCAAATTAATTTGAAGGCTAAATACAAACAGAAGAGGAACGTTAATTTATTTGTACAATCAAAAAAGGCGTTCAATACAGGATCAACTGGACTTTATTTGGACTGGACTTTATTTTTAACTGGACTTTATTTTTATTAATTTATTTGTACAGTTTTTCGGAGGCTTTTATACTGTGTATATCGATATCATAATTATATCGTTATCGACTGAAATTAAGAAATATATCATGATAAAAGTTTTGACCATATCATCCAGCCCTAAATAAAAGTATTTTTTAAATTGTAAAACAAGCTTAATAATAACTGTTGGATGTCCGACCCCTGAGCTCTTGACTTTCAGTCGTCCCCTGAGCAGTTAAATTGAATAGCCCTGGGCTAGACTTTTAGTTTAGGCTTGTTCAAACGTTTTTCATCAGATTTAGTCAAAACAAGCATTACTTCTAGATGTGGCTTATAAAAAGGGATTCTAATAATACAGATAAATGTTGGTAATTGTTCTGATGTATATTTAATCTTTACAGCATGAAGTGTTTGAGACGTTTATAGAAAACCAGTGAAATGTTCATTCATTCATTCAACCTTTATTCAGTCAGGTAAATCTCATTGAGCCTCGTGGGCTCATTTACAAAAGCGACCTGCTATAAACTAAAGAATGATGAACAGCAATGGTAGAATTTCCTTAAACAACAAACAACAGAAAAACATAAGAGAGAAATACAAAGTGAAATGCAAAGTATCTAAAACTAGCAAAACACACCACAAGGTAGATGTACAAAATCAAAAACAAGAATATATCTGCAATGGTTTTTGCCAGGATTCCAAAAGATTCTTAAAACCATTTAGAGACGGCAAGGCCGAGAACTTCAGATCTTTTTGTAAGATATTCCATGAAGCAGGAGCAGAGTAGGAGAAGGCCCTTTTTCCAAGTTCAGTCCTCACTGACGGAACACTGCAGGTAATCATGTCCTGAGAGCGCACACTGTAGCGAAGAAATGTTTGACATGACTGGTGGACACGTTTGAGTCATTGATCGTCTTCCTTTAGAATCAGTTCTAATCACTGAAGTCTAAACATATACAGTATACAACTGAACAGTACAATATTTTGGACATAATCTAGAACAATAGATTCACATATAGCAGATTTATCGTCTTTGTTATGACACCGTGGCTTCTTTCTGAAGCTCAAGCGTTCACAGCATTCCAGTCACCAGTGCAGCTTTGACTCCAGTTCTCAAATTCTTCATATTTAAGTTACACTTTCAAAGCTTTTTAGAGGCTCTGAACTGCTTTTGTGCAAAAATCTTGTTCTACCAAGCAGCTGCCAGTCCTCCAACAGGCTCGAGCTGCTTGTCCCGTCCTCCGGCTGTCTCAGACATTCATTATGGCAAAGAGAGGGAATCAACACCCTGGAAACTGTCCACCATGCTCTCGTCATCTGTGGCGTGAGTCCCAAGAACCAGCTGGAACTGAAGTGCACGAGCTGTTCGCTGGCTTCCAGTCGGGCTGGTAGAAGTGGATGTTGAGAGTTCGAGCCCAGTTTGAGAACACCACCTTCTCTGTGATGAAGCGGTGGTGGCTTCCTCTTCGGCTTCTCTCGTGGAGAAGGTATATGGAGCACTCGTCGGGCCCCGAGGGCTCATAGTAATGATACGGCACAGTGGGGTGGGAGGAGGATCTTTGCAGGAGAAGGGGAGAGTCAGATAGAGGCAAGGTGAAATGGGGTAAGTCAGAGAGCGAGGGAGGAATATGAAAACAGTCAGGGGATAATTATGAGATGCAGAGGTGGAGAGGGGGAGAAGAAAACAGTCTCAAAGGGGAATAAAAGTCGACACAAACAGATCAGAAGAATCTGAGCTCACAGTGTTCATTACACTCTGTCATCTTCCTCTGAGCCTCTCACATCAAGCTCAGATGGAGAGTTTGGTGTGACACAGGAGATGGTGCAATCTGCCCCACATATTTCAGAAACGTGGCTTAATGTGAAATTCTGACTGACAATAATCCCAGTGACCCTGAATGTTAGGCATATTAAACATCCACTTTATAGATCATTTTACTGCATCATTCTCGGCAGATCAGAGGGATGATTGCAGATGCTTTTGACTGAAACACGTCCCTGTTGTCAGCAGAAAGTAGACAGCGTCCTCCTCTCCACTTCAGGTATTGTTCAGATCACTTGTGCAAAGAAAAAAACAACAAGCTGAACTCTTCTGGAGGATAATGGTTTCAAATATTATGTGGGTGTAAAAGAAGTTCCTAAGTATTATCATCACACATAACTACTACTACTTTTTGCAAGTAACTTGCTTTATTCAGCTTTTAGTTAGCATTCAGCTTTTGTCGCATAAGTTTCAAATCCTTAAACAAATTTCAGCAAATTTCTCTAGTTGATTTTGATATACGTCATAAATTTCTCATTTTCTTTTCTTTATGTAGAAACTCTTGCATCATACTGGTGCAGTGCTTCAAAGATTTTATCATGCTGCTCTATTACTACTTTGTCAAGCTTCTGATAAATGGAAGTCCCATCCTGTATTTTGATGCATGCGTTCATGGCTCTATCTCTAATCCCCCCAACATCCTTTTCAGATTTTTGCACCTTCAACTTCTTTATCATCACACTCCCACCTTTGAAGATCAAGACAGAGAAGCTCATGTCAAATAGTCTGAACCCATATGAGGTGTTGTTAAATACGATATTTGAGCAAACTTTAAGTGCCCAGTATTTAGCAGCCTTATCTTTCTGTTTTAAGCAACACCCAGTCTTATTATTTTTGCCAAGACCTCTAAAGAACTTTTGAATTTATTTTCTCTGAGCTGTAAACTAAACTCGATCCTATCAATAAATTCCTGCATGTAGTCTGATTTTAAAGAATTGTCTCGTCAGTGATCCTATATCTCATTGGTACTATACTAAATACCATGTATCACATGGGGTCCATTCTCGGTCCTCTTCTCTTTTCTTTATACCTGTTGCCACTAGGTGCTATTTTTCATAAACACAACATGACCTTTCATTTCTACGCCAATGACGGTCAGTTTTACTTCCCTCTGAAGCACACTGGTGTACGTTCTGTTCAACCTCTTCTTGACTGCCTGGCTGACATCAGGGACTCAATATCTTAAAATATCTTAAATTTTAATGAGTAGAAAACTGAAGTCATGTTGTTTCCTCCTAATGGCACGATCAAGAACCACTGAATCAACCTCTCCTCTAGCCCCGTTAGAGAAACAGAGTCACTAATCTGGGAGTGAAAACAAACCCTTCCATGAAACTAAACAGTCAAGTGAGATTGTTAAATCCTGTTTTGTTTTGTTTTTTTCAGTTGAGGCAACTGTCTAAATTGAAGCTCTGTCCAAAAGTAACCTTGAGACAGTAATACATGCTTTCATAACATCCTGGCTTGATTACTGCAATGCACTTCTTTATATAATCAGTGAGATCTCCTATTGCACAATTACAACTACTGTAGTCCAAAATGCTGGCCCGATTTTTAACTGGTACAGGCAAAAGAGAGCACATTACACCAGTTGTGGCCTCCCTGCACTGACTCCTGGTTCACTTTTGAGTTCAGTTCAAAATTCTTCTTCTTCAGAGTTTTTAAATCGCTGAACAGTTCTGCCCCCTCTTATCTCACTGATCTGCTGCAGCCATATGTCCCACAGCTCTCTGAGGTCAGCAGACCAGATGCCTCTATTGGTTACAGGAACCCATGTTAACCTCAGAGGTGACAGGGCTTTCTCTGTTGCAGGTCCAAGACTGTGGAATGACTACTGCATGTCACACAGGCCCCCTCTCTCACTGGTTTTATGTCTCACTTAAAACCCCACTTTTATTTGCTGGCTTTTGACACTGTGTGAGTTGATTTTAACTTGCCTGTATTCTATAATGTTAGTCATTTAGTTCTTTATCTATTTGGATCTATGGATTCTATCCTGTGTCCTTTGTTTGTTTGTTTCTGCACTTTGGTTGGCCTTGTTACTGTTTCTAGTGCTCTATAAATAAAGTGATGTGGTATGGTATGGTATGGTATGTATGGTATGGTATGTTATGGGATGGGATGTGATGGGATGGTACATATGTAATTAATTTAGTTCAGTGCCTGGTGGATTTTAGAGCAACTTGTCTATTTCAATATAATATTAAGAAATCATGCAGTTTTGAAATACTTGATATTTTTGTTGGCATTTCCTGAGGTATTTCAAAACTGCATGATTTCTTAATAACATATTGAAATTGACAAGTTGCTCTAAAATCCACCAGGCACTGAACTAAATTAATTACATATGTACCATCCCATCACATCCCATCCCATAACATCCCATACCATACATACATAAATACCATACATACCATACATACATACCATACCATACCATACCATACCATTCAACCTTTATTTAGTCAGGTAAATCTTTTGAACCTCATGGGCTCATTTACGAAAGCGACCTGCTATACCATACCATACCATACCATACCATACCACATCACTGAGAGCTCCACAGTCACTGGTTGACTTTAAAAGCGGCCTGAAGACCTTTCTTTTTAAGCGAGCCTACTCTGCCTCCTTATGATTCTATCTTTGATCTTAGTTGATACTATTATTGATTTTATTTGTTGTATTTGACCTTTAATTTTGTTCCACTTTGTAGCACTTTGAGATTTTCATTAATGAAAAGTGCGTTATAAATGAAATTCATTATTATTATTATTATTGCGCTCCTCTCACTTTTACTGAATTTTTGAACAAGCGAACATGTCTATGATCAGAATCAAATCTCTTCTTCAGATAACATCTTTGCTTTAATCAACAGATGCTCAGATTGAACCGCACTGGTCATAACAGGATCAGCACCAAAAAAAATTACAGTGTGTGATCATCTTAAAAACGTGCATGAAGCTGAAAAAAAATAAAAATAAAATCTTAGGAATTGATGGAGAGTAAATCAGACAAAAAAAAAGTGAATGTCAGATTTAAATTTCCTGGTGGTTTTTAATCATAAGGCTTTTTTTCTCTGCAGCTACTGAATGTATGATCAACCCACTGGGCTCAAAAATGGCAAAACTTGTACAACCCAAAATTAAAGATGTGTAAGTTGAAGTAAAATGATGTGTTCACTAATTTTAAATGGTATTAATTTGTTCTCTTTCATTTTGGACAAAGTGAATGACAAACTTGTCTTTTGCAAGGGTTTTAATGTGAGTAATAGAAGGAGTTTGCAACATTTTGCATCCTGCAGCTCTAGTGTGCAAAGCTGAATGAAACTGCTGCACAACTCAACAAAAACCCACCTGCAGAAGTCAGGTGGCACCATGCCGTACACGTTAATCCTGTCGCACAGCTCCAGGGCTGTGGCCATGGTGAACCAACCAGTGCTGAGCCACGAGTTGGAGCTTTTCCTCAAATAAAGACAAAAGAAGAAAAATGTGTATTTTATTAACAAGCTATGGTTATACGGTTGTATTTTATATTTGCATTGAGCAGAACAGACAAAGAACAGCAACAAATAAAACATTAGTCCTGACTGACACTGACTATTGTTCCACAAATGTCTAAGAGAGTCCTCGCTTCTCGTCCCGTGGGGCTTATTGTCAACAAGCAAATGAGTTCATGTGAAAAGTTGGATTCACATCAGTCAAATGTCTTTATATGTCATTCAATGTTTTTTTTGTTTTTTTGTTTCTTTTGAATGAATGAATAAAAAAATTAATAAAATGTCTCAATGCATTTCATTTGTCCTGTTCAGTTTTACCACAGCTCTTTTAAATGCACCTCAT
>JBBPBX010017921.1:33073-46238 GCA_038048925.1 Garcialebias charrua
CACACACAACGCACACACACACACACACACACACACACACACACAAAGAAGAAAAACATTACAGTGGCTCTGTTCCAGGCCCTGTAGCAGCCTGGAAGAAATCTCTCCTGCTGGTTTGTGGAGCTCCTTTGTTACTAAATTTTATATGATGAACACATAAATTATGAATTATAAAACAGAGAGAATTTAGAGCTGGCACTATCACAAGAAAGCCAGCTTTTCACTTCAGTGCTTAAGATGTCAGATCCTGTGAAAAATAAAGCTCTAACAGGCTCTATACTCTGTTTTTCCAAAAATACTACAGTGTAAATTTTTTATGCATTGTTATTTTTCCCCAAAATACAAAGTACTTAAGGCCCTTGAGTTGTATATTCTATTACCAATTCCACTCACATGTTATAAATCATGGTCCAGTATTGGACATACATCCACAACACAAGGTTTAGGTCAGTAGGACACCATCATTACATATGAATCCTTCAAAATACTGAAAACGTTATTTCTCTTCTCAAAGTGTGCTTCTTTTCTCTTCAGCAGCCGTTACATTCTGCACTGGCTCAATAACCAGAAATGAATGGCATGTATCATGTACACATCAATGTGATCACACAAAATTTGCATGTGTGCTGTCATGAGAAGCACATGGTTAAGGACTTTTTATATTTACTGGACTCATTTAATCTAAATCAGCATGTAAACGGCCCCACCCAAGAGCGCGGACATACACTGGACCTTGTTTTAACTCGGGATGTAACTGTTACTAATCTTGAAATCGGTGACTGTGTTTTCAAACGACATGCCAGTCCGGTTTGAGTTCACCCTCCCCCATCTAACTCCTAAGCGGTGCGTTCCTGCACATTGCAGCCGGGCCATTAACCATTTTACTGCCGCACGTTTCATAGATGTTTACAACTCTGAAATGATAATTCAGCCCCCGGTGTTTCTTTCCACCACTAAGGAGCTGACATCCCAGTTCAACTCTGTCTGCTTAAAAGCTCTGGATCATGTTGCTCCTGTTAAAACTAGAAAATCAAAACTCAGAGCAGTACCTTGGCTGAATGACGTCACCAAGGCCGTTGGACAGAACTGCAGGAGGGCGGAGCGCAAACGGAGAAAATACAGGCTGCAGGTCTCTTTTCAAATACTAAAAAGATTAACCTGCCTAAATAAAGGTTGAATGAAAAAAAAGAGAGTTGGCGTCATTATCAGAAAGCAGTAAAAACGGCTAAATCTCAATACATGTACTTTTCTGATATCATTACTTCAAACTTTCACAATCCACAAGTTATTTTCTCTAACCTAAACTCTGTTCTCCACCTCACTGAACCATCACCTCTGGAAGCCTCGACTGAGCTGTGTGAGAACTTCCTACATTTCTTTTTAGAAAAAATTGCGACCACCTGGGCTCTCATTTCTCCTCCAACTCATGATCCATCCATCCTACCTCAATCTGTTGCTGTATTTGACCATTTTGAACAAATCTCTCTGTCTTCTCTAGAGCAGGTCATGTGCAACCTGAAATTATCTGGTTCCCCCTTTGATGTGGCCCCCCCTTGGCTACTAAAGGAGGTTTTTCCTACTCTAGGTCCTTCCACTCTTGTCATTGTGAATAGCAGTTTATCCACTGGTGTGGTGCCAAAAACATTAAAACATGCTGCTGTTCAACCTCTCCTGAAAAAAAAAAAAAACCTTGACCCTTCAGTAGTATGTAACTTCCGGCCTGTCTCCAGACTCCCATTTGTTTCTAAACTTCTGGAAAAAATAGTTAAGTCACAGTTGAAGTGCTTCCTGGAGGATCACGCTATCCTTGAGTTACCGTATCTGGCTTTAAACCTCATACCGGTACCTCAGGCTTGATATCAGAGAATGAGGAGGTACCGGTACTTTAAATGAAAGGGCTTACAGCAGGTCTGGATTAGATGCATTTTGTTTTTTACGGATTACACTCCAGCAATTATATTAACTCAAGTTTGGCTCTCTGGAAACTGAGACAATTTAGCAAGAGAGATTGAGATGAACATAATTTGACCTCAGCAGCATTCAACAGCTTCTAAGGGAGCCTGACAGTCATAGTGGCTCTTACGTTTAGGTAAACTGAACAGCTTTATATTGCAGTCTCCCTTGTGGTTTTGTTTATGTTTTATCAGCTTGCCTGACAGAAGACCAATATATAAACTTTTGGCGTCTTTCAATAAAAAAATAATTATAATAATAATAATAATCTTTTATTTTTATTTTTTTATTATTATTATTATGCCCAAAGGTTTTAGAAGTTCTCCCTATATGTCGTACCCGAGTATAGGTCGCATTGTCCAATTATTGCCAAAGAATTGGAAAAAATCCATATATACCGGTACACTGATGGGACACAAATTGGAGGTAATGATGGGTTCAGTGTCTTGCCCAGGAACACTTCAGCATTTGACTGCTAGTGGATTTGAACCCCCAACTCTTGCATTAGAGGACGATTGCTCTAACCACTCAGCCACAGCCACCCAAATTAAATATTGACACGTCTCTGGCTGGCCACTTCAGCTGTGTGATGGGATCTATGAATGGGATGTTTTGAGGATTGCGTTCCTATGGCACATAAAACCGATTGACAAATGTGATTACTCTGGTGGAAAACAACCTCAAAGTAGGTCAGAAAACTGCACAAAGTGTCACGAGATTTTGGTCAAGGTTTGTGGATGTTTTTTTTTAACAGCTATTGCTGAGAATGTTAATTGCCCATGAACCATGTGTTTGAGTTACCAGAGACTTCTTTTCTCTCTCAGAGAGAGCTGAATGAGGAGCTGATTTGTCGAGTGTGGCTTCTTTGCTTAAGTAAAATGAATGGAGATCATTTTTATCCAACAAAAAGTAAGAAACAGACTGGCCAAGTATTAGCACAAGAAGAAAAATCACTGAATAGTTCAAACTTTCTAGAGAAAACTCAGTTGTGCTAATAACTGATATGTCTACTAATAAAGTAAAAAAAATGGTAATAAAAATGTCCTGCTGCTGAAATTTTATGCACAGGTTGCAATAATTTGGGCAGGATCATTGCTGAAAACTTGTTTTTATTGTCAATTTGAATCTAACCATCACCATTAACGTTTCACCTTAATTTATGGCAAATTTACAAGGAGCCACTACAGAGGAGCTGAAGAGCCACATGTGGCTCCAGTGCAGCAGTTTACAGACCGCTGAGCTCATGCAATAAGGCGAAAACATGTGTTTCATGAAGTCAGGTGCAACATCAACCAACTATGATGCAGGAACTGTATTTACCATGATGCAGGAACTGTATTTACCTTGAAGTCCATGACACCTGTGTACCCCTCCAGGGTTGATGTTGGGTGCCCCTCTGGTCTTTTCCTGTCTGGAACAGGAGCTTCCACGTGGAGGGAAGGTGATGACAATGAGAAGGATGATCTTTTGCTGGAGCTGCTGTTGTACATCAGCATAAAACCTGTAACCATGGTAGCGAGGATGATGCCACCAACCCCTTGGCACTGGAGAGACATTTAAAAAAAATGAGCATCAACATTCAGTCTGATTTTAAGGCTCCAGGACATTCCTGAAGCTTCAACGTCAGTTCTGAAAGCAGAAATCCAACAAAACAAACTGCTTTTTTTTCCTCATGCACGGCTGCAAACGAAACATCAGTTGTGCTTCTCAAATTCTCCCAGCAGTCTGTTAAACAGGGTAGCGCATTTTAACCAAAGCTGCAAAAACTACAAAAAGAAACCAACTTCACAAGGATGAGCCTTCACAGGTTTATCTTTTTTGAATGTTATAAATAAGAAGAGTGCAATAGAGGTCGCAGAGCTCTCAGTCTACAACTCAATTCTCCACACAAAGGTACAGTAAAAAAGAAATGTCTCTTCTCCCACCAGCTCTCCTGCACATTTACCACTTTTATCTTCATCTTCATATCCCCAGGTTTCCAAGGCCAGCCTTCATCTTATCTTGGGACTCCTCTGCATGCAACATCTGAGCAAGCAACAGTATCACTCGCATCAGAACGCAGCAAAAGAAAGGGATGCTCCACTCTCCCACCTCCCACTCACTCATGCTCCTCTCCTCAGTGATGCTCTGCCTTCTTTAACAGCTCACTCCTCATGGTCCTAAACACCTTCCCATCCTCCTCAGACACATGTTAAAAACTCTCCTCCAGGGATGACTGAGAAATACACAGTCCATGGAGTGTGTCTAACCACGATCGTTTAAATGAATAACGTTCGCTTGCAGCTATTATCAGGTTTTTTTTTTCAAGCATTTGATGAATGTTCCTTTTGGGAGAACATGTAGCCTACTTTTTATTGTGCATTAATGTTTTAGCCCATGTCTGTGTGCGATTGTTTTTCGGTATCGTAAGCAAAATATCTGTATTTTAATTAAACTTAGAAAGTTATAATAATTGGATGTACCAACTGGTAAATTTTTGAGTCAACCCATATTTTTTCATTCAGCCTTTATGAACGGTATACAGTTTAGTCCCATTGAGCCTTGGGGACTCATTTACAAGAGAGACTCAAAAAACGTTCAATACAAAAACAACTGGACTTCATTTGTAAGACGTTTCGCTCTTCATCCAAGGAGCTTTCTCAATTCAAAGAGCAGAGAGTGGGGTTCAGGTTTTAAAGGTTGAGATAAAATACACACATATCTATGTAGATTGACAAATCACACCTTAACAGTAGGGGTTTCTTAGGGTATTTGTTGGTCTAATTCACAGATGAGGCTCCTCTGTTCCCATCAGGTGTGAAAACCGTCTGGGAATCAGTCCTAAAGCTGCATTATACATTTTTGAAAGTTGGAATCTGAGACCTCCCCCTCTGTTAAGAGACGTTTTTTCTCTCTTAACATAAACAGCTTCACCCCTGGTTCGACATGTGCACATTTTGGTGCTCAAATGAGTGTCCCTTGTCCGTGACATGGAGGTGAACAGCAGAGTTTTGTCTAGAGGAGGTGGCCCTCCTGTGCTGGGACATTCGTCTGTGAATCGGCTGTTTAGTTTCTCCAATGTAGAGGTTTGGACAGTCCTCGCTGCACTGGACCGCATACACTACACCACTCTGTTGTGTGTGGGTGTTTTGTCCTTAGGAGCTCCTGGACCTACACGCCCCCTTAAAGACAAGACTGGTGTCTTTCTCGCGCTCAGCTCCTTGGTACACTGATGAGCTGCGCAAGATGAAGGCAACTGGCCGTGCTATTGAGAGACGTGTAAAATCATCTGGTCTGTCTGTGCATAAGCAGGCATATAAAGAACATCAAAAAGCATACGCCTATTCTCTTAAAGAAGCACGCTCCAAATATTATTCTAACATCATCAACACCTGCCCTGGAAACTCCAAACAGCTCTTCTCCACAATCACTCGTCTGCTTAATCCCATTAAGCAAACTCTTGAGGACTCTGCTCAAAAATGTGACCTGTTTCTTTCATCTTTTAAAACCAAAGTTGACACTATCAGATCTCAGCTCCACAACCTCCCCGTTCTCAGTGTGCCACCCACCCGTCTGCATTCTGGGACCCTAAACAGCTTTGACGAAGTTGTTCAGAGTGAGGTGGAGGCCATCATCAAGAAAATGAAGCCTTCATCCTGCGCCCTGGATCCTTTCCCCTCTTCTCTCATAAAAACCAATCATTCTGCAATAGGCCCACTTATCACTCAAATAATAAATCAGTCTCTACAATCTGGTCATGTTCCACTGCCTCTAAAAACCGCCATCATTAGGCCTCTTCTGAAAAAATCTAATTTGGATCCCGACATTTTTTCTAATTACCGCCCAATTTCACACCTCCCTTTTCTGTCTAAAGTGCTGGAAAAAGCTGTTGCTGCTCAGCTGCAGGACCACCTACAACAACACTCCCTGTATGAGAAGTTCCAGTCTGGATTTAGGGCAGCTCACAGTACAGAGACTGCATTGCTGAGGGTTACCAATGATGTCCTCTTGGCTGCTGACACTGGCTCTCCCTCCATCCTTGTCCTCCTTGACCTCACTGCAGCCTTCGACACTGTGGACCATAATATCCTCCTCCACCGTCTTCATGTGGAGGTCGGTCTCTGCGACACAGTCCTGGACTGGTTCAAATCTTTCCTCTCCAATAGGCTGGAATGTGTTAGTCTTGGCAACGCCACGTCCCAGACAGTTTGTGTCTCCTGTGGTGTCCCTCAGGGGTCGGTTCTGGGGCCCCTGCTGTTTTCCCTTTACATGCTGCCTTTAGGTCAAATTATTAATCAGTTCAACATTTCTTTTCACTGTTATGCCGACGATACACAGCTTTACATCAGGACTGGAGCATCCTCATCTTCCACCTTGTCATCTCCATCTTCACTCACTGCCCTCTCTGCCTGCCTGGAGGCAATTAGGGCATGGATGAATCAGAACTTTCTTCAATTAAACTGCTCCAAGACTGAGGCCATACTGATTGGCACCCCTCACCAGGTACAAACATCTCCTATAACAAGACTTTCCTTTTCTGGACAAGACATCCCCCTCTCCACCTCTGTTACTAATCTTGGAATAAAAATGGACTCCAATCTTACATTTGAAAATCACATTAAGCATCTGTTTAAAACTTGCTTCTTCCATCTTCGAAACATCTCCAGACTTCGCCCATCCCTAACTTTTTCCGATGCTGAGAAGCTCGTCCATGCTTTTGTCTCCTCCAGGCTCGACTACTGCAACTCCCTGTTTATTGGAATCCCTGGCAAAAACCTTCAGAAACTTCAATATATTCAAAACAGTGCAGCAAGGATCTTGTTGAGAGTTCGTAAATTTGAACATATTACGCCAATTCTCCATAACCTTCATTGGCTTCCTGTTGCCTACAGAATTCAGTACAAAACTGCTCTCATTACACATCAATGCTTACACGGAACTTCACCAGATTATCTGAAGGATATTCTCATTCCATACTCATCCACCCGTTCGCTGCGGTCACAGAACAGCAATCTCCTTCACATTCCGAGAACCAAATTAAGGACCATGGGAGACCGGGCTTTCAGTGTGGCTGCCCCCCGCCTGTGGAACTCTCTTCCTGACTGTCTAAGAGCCCCACAGTCTGTGGTTGACTTTAAGAGCGACTTGAAGACCTTTCTTTTCGACCGAGCATACTCTACCTCCTCATGATTCTACTTTTGATCTTAGCTGATATTGTTATTGATTTTAAATGTTTTATTATTTGTTTTATTGTCTGTTTTATTGTCATTTAATTCTGTTGCTCCTTGTAGCACTTTGAGATTTTCATTAATGAAAAGTGCGTTATAAATTGAATTCATTATTATTATTATTATTATTAGGATGCACCAGCCTCTGTCTGAGAGCCCTGCTGGTTTGAAATGTACTGGGATGTTGTGTTTGTTGAAAATCCTTCTGAAATTCTCTGAAACTCCAGCCACATAAGGGATGACAATGTTTTTTGTCTGTTCTCCTTTTTCTGTTTATTAGTGTGTTTTGTAGATTTCCTTGCTGACTTGACAAAAGCCCATTTAGGATATTCACATGTTTGGAGAGCTTCTTGGATGTGTTTCTGTTCCTTTTCCTTCCCTTCTGTCTTTGTGGGGATGTGTTCGGCCCGATGCTGTAAAGTTCTGATGACAGAGAGTTTGTGTTCCAGTGGATGGTGAGAGTCAAACAGAAGATACTGGTCTGTGTGGGTTGGTTTTCTGTAAACTTCAATGTTAAGGCTGTCCTCTCTTTCCATGTGGACCAAACAGTCCAAACAAGGCAGCTTGTTATCATTTGTATTCTCTCTGGTGAACTTGATGTTGTTGTCGATCGAGTTAATGTGTCTGGTGAACGCGTCTATTCCCTTGGCTTGGATTTTGACCCAGGTATCATCCACATATCGGAACCAATGGCTTGGAGTTGTTCCCTCATAGGAGTTTAGGGCTCTCTGTTCCACTTCCTCCATGTAGAAGTTGGAAACAATGGGTGACACTGGGGATCCTATGGCACAGCCGTGCTTCTGTCTGTAAAAACTGTTGTTAAACTTGAAATATGTGGTGGAGAGGCAGAGATCCAGCAGGGTGCAGATCTGGTCTGGGGTGAAGTTGGTCCTGTTCCTGTTGATTAAGTCCTTGGCTTGTAGAAGTCGTTTTTTGATGGTTTCTACTGCTTCAGAAATGGGTATGCAAGTGAAAAGAGAAGTCACATCATATGAAAGAAGGGTTTCTCCAGGGGCTAGCTTCAAATGTTGAACTTTGTTTGCTAAATCAATGGAGTTCTTTATTGGATGAGGTGTGTTTCCAACAAGAGGAGCTAAAATACCAGCCAAATGTTTAGCAACATTGTATGTCACTGAGTTCATGCTGCTGACAATGGGTCTGAGAGGTGTATCTTCTTTTGTGTATTTTTGGAAGTCCATAAAGACAGGGAGTGGCCTCCCTACAATCTATAATACAACGATCGATTGATTGTTTTCTCCTTTCCAAGTTTTTGCAGGTAATCTGTGACTTTCTTTTTAAAGGTGCTAGTTGGGTCCCTCTTCAGGGGCTCATAGGTGTTCCTGTCGCTCAGTAATGTAGTTATTTTTTCTGGTAATTAGAAGTGTTGAGGACTACTTTACATCTTCCTTTGTCAGCTGATAAAATGGTGATGTTTTGGTCCTGGCTGAGTGATGTTATAGCTTTCAAAAAAAAAAAAATGTTATAGCTTTCCTTTCCTGCGGTGTAAGATTTGAAGGAGGCAGTTTGGCACTGGAGAGGGTTGCTGATATTTTCATTCGAAGCTCTGCCTTTGCTTCTGCCAAGTTGTTGTTCCTAATCGCGGATTCAGTGGCTGTGATTACTGTAGTTCCACAACAGGTATTTCTTGTGGGGAGATGGCAAAGTTTAGTCCTTTTACCAGCACATTTTTCTCAGGTTGTGTCAAGGTCCTGTTAGACAAATTTCTAACCCACTGTTCCTGAGTATTTGTGTTGGCGACAACCTCATCTTGACTGATGGTTTGTGATAACAAAACCGCTTTCTGTTGTAGTTTTAGAAACTTACTTTTTTGACGTTCCTTGCTCTTTTGATGGTGTGATAGCTGGGCCTTTTCAACAAAACAAGATACTTCTTCCTTTTTTCTTTCAGCCTTTAAAACCTGAACCCCACACTTTCTGCTCGTTGACTTGAGCTCCTTGGCTGAGAAGCGAAATGTCTTCTGTTACAAATAAATCCAGTTGTTTTTGTATTGAACGTTTTTTTGAATTTATCATGTCCTGGATGACTGAGAATCTTCACCAGCATATTGCAAGAGAGACCTGATTTTAACAAAGAGTGATGACAACAGCTGACAACAAAGACAGCAGTAGACAATTATAAAACCATACAAATTGAGAATAATAAGTGAAAATTAAATGGTGATAAAATGTAACAAAAAAAACAGCTAGGTTGTAAGGCGGTGTAGAAAACTAAAAATAGGAACGTCTGCATTGGTTTTTCCCAGGAACTCTACAGATGTTTAACGCCACTTGGAGAGGTCAAGGTGTTCCAGGAAACAGGAGCGGAGTAGGAGAAGGTCCTTTTGCCTAGTTCAGTCCATACTGAGGGAACACTGCAGGTAATCATGTCCTGAGAGCACACACTGTAGCTGCACCGTGTCAGTGCAGCTACATGTAGGAGGAGATGTATGAAGGCAAGAGACCAAGAAGTGATTTAAAGATAAAAATGTACCAGTGTGAGAGTCTACGTGAAGTTAATGATTTCCACTTACCGTAACCAGTGAATTTAGGGTGCAGTGGTGGGTACGGGTTACATCAGTTATGAATCTTAAGCACACCGTGATAGACAGCATCCAGCATCTGCAGGGTGCTTGTAGGAGCGCTCATGTAAATAATGTCACTGTAAACTGGACATAGGCTGGCATACACATTTCCATTGCCTCTCTTGATTTTCTGTATAAACAACATATTTTGGCCTTGAAATGTCTTCTTAGTGGCAGATCTAAAATATACTGTACTCTGATCACTTCCCTATCTTATAAGATCTCATGTAATTTAAAACTTAATTAACAAGATTTGATGAAAACAGCCATTACTCCATCCATTCTCAGCACATGTACAGAGGTGGCTGATATGCAATCCTTCAAAGAATGCTTGGCCTTCAGCTTTCTTATGAATTTACAATACTTTATAGCACAAATGTCATTACATTTAACTGTGGATTTTTATCTGACAGAATATCTGCTAATCAATATTCTCACTGTGCATGTTTCAAAATAAATCTGTTGCCATAACGCACAAAGTCAACTTTAAGCTCTACACTTATCTAAACTGCATAAAATTTATTGAAGCATTTTTGTGTGGTGCAAAAACATTTAAAAAAAATTGTCTTTCACCTCACATTTGTTTTTGGTTTTTGTGCTTGGATATGAATTCAAGAAGCTCTGACACAGATGCACAAATCAAAGTCAAAGTCAACTTTATTGTCAGAACTGCAATATGTACAGGACATACACAGGATTGAAATTGCGTTTCTCTCGGTCCCTCAATGCAACAGTAACCATTTAAACACTAAAACACTGAAACATTTAATAAACATAAGCATAAAATAGTAAAAGTGTAACACTGTCCTGAGTTTTTGCATAGTAGTATAAAAGTATGAAAATTTACACCAACACTAAAACACTAAACATTTAATGAACATAAGCATAAAATGAAATAATAAAAGTGTAATACTGTCCTGAGTTTTTGCATAGTAGTATAAAAAGTATAAAAAGTATATCTATAAAATAAACTGAAGGTTCTAGCATTGACATTTGCAAAGAGTGGCAAAGCAGCATATGAGTTAATGTACACAGTATATGTATGAGGTAGTTGATGTTGGTATAGAGGCAAAGTGGCATATGCAGTAAGGCACATAAGGCACATTGGGCATCCTTAAATAAGGCTAGTCAGAGAATACTGTATATGTATCAGCAGTAGTGTAGATATAAAAGTAGTGTAAATGTAAACAGTAGTAATAAATGTAAACAGTAGTAATAAATGTAAACAGTATTAATAAATGTAAACAGTGAATGTAAACAGTAGTATGACTATAGGCAGTAATGTAATACAAACATTAGTGCAAATATGAGAAGTAGTGCAAACTGAATGAGCACATGACCGAGAGTTTAGTGAATAACCCGTTTGATGAATCAAAAAAGGCGTTCAATACAAGATCAACTGGACTTTATTTGTAACAGAAGACGTTTCGCTTCTCATCCGAGGAGCTTTATCAATTCAATGAACCAGACTGTGTGCGCGTGGAGTTATAACAGGAGTTACGCACCAACATATGTAAATTGCAAGCTGAGGTAACACATACATGTAAATTGACAGATCACACCTTAACAGTAGGGGGTTCCCTTGAAGTCTCTGACAGAAGACACACAACTGTATGTAAATTGACAAAAAACACCTCACAGCCCAACAACAGAGGTTTCTCAACAAACTTTGCTAGTCTAATTCACAGACAAGACACCTCTGCTCCCATCCGGTGTAAAACGTTTGGGAATCGGCCCCATAACTGAGTTATAAGTCTTGGAAAGTTGAAATCTCAGACCTCCTCCTCTGTTAAGAGAAGGTTTTTCTCTCTTAACATAGACAGCTTCCTTCACACCCCTCTCAAACCATCTGTGTCCTCAGATGAGAAGCGAAATGTCTTCTGTTACAAATAAAGTCCAGTTGATCTTGTATTGAACGCCTTTTTGATTTTTCATGTCCTGGACGACTGAGAATCTTCACCAGCATACAACCCGTTTGATGACACAGAGTCCAGTGTTAAAATCTTTGTGTTGAGTGGTAATGTGTGAGAAAGTTTTTTGTGTTAAGGCAGTTCAAATGGGAGGGGAGGCAGAGCAGGCAGAGTGTTTAGTAGGCATGTAACGGTTGTAGTTGGTGTACCGAACCGAAAAGGTACGGAGGTGGACCGAACCGAACGTGCTGTACCGAAACGGTTATTTTTTCACTCATTGAATGTTAATATGTGCGCCGCGGAACAAAATTTCCTGGGCGCGTTTCAGCACGGAGCTATTATCTCGCAGCACGCGCAGCATTAGCCGTTAGCTTCTCGCTGCGGTTTCCTGTTTGTTAACGTTATGGTTTTCTTGTTAAAAGACGAGCGCACAAAGCTGTGTGTGTGGACGTTTTTTCATGAAGACTGGATCTGCAGCAGCAACACGTCTAACGTGAACGCGCTGGAAACTACGTCATCAGAACGTGAACGAGCTGTTACAAAGTACGCTAACCACACAGCTGCATTTAAACAACTTCTACAAAGTGCGCTAACAACACAGCTGCATTTAAACAACTTCATCAGGTAATTTAGATGGGTCCAGATCAATAACACAAACTGTATGAGTTTTTAAAGCTCTGAATCTAAGTCTGAAAGTTTTTAATGCACAGTTTATCCTTGCTATGAGACATCCATCACGTCAACACTTAAGTCAAAAAGTTCAGCTCTTTATGAAAAAACTAAAACTGATTGTCAACAAGTCCTGGAGCTGATTTAAGCCCTGCCCTGATGATGAGTGAGATATTCAACCGTTCAAGAGGTATTATTCTTTTATTATAATTATTATAATTTATTATTATTTAAAATTATAATCATATTAACTTATTTTTTTTACCTCTGTGTTTTATTTCCAGTATTTCCAGTTACAGAGGTAGCTGCTCTCCTTCCACTTCAGGGAAATCCACCAGAGATCACCTGCTGCAGCTAAGAAGTATGTGATGACTGAACTGAACTCTGAACCTAACCCTGTCCCACCAAGAAGAGGTTGTGAGTAATGAGGACAAATACAGCCACACTGCTGGTACTGGACAAAAACTTTATTAGTTAAGATTGTAAACAGTCTGTTGCTGCTTATTGTTCTGGTTCTGACTGTTATTGTATTTATTAAGATTTTTATTATTTTTAATATAATTTATTTATTGTAGAGTGCTGTTTATTTAAAATATCATCCAAATGGGTCACTTTTATTTATTACTACAATACAATACAAACATATTTTTGGCATATTTTCAAAATAAACATTTTGTAAGTCTTTATTTTGTCTTTTTTTTTTGTACCGAAAATAAACCGAACCGAGCCCTCCTTGTAATTGAACCGAACCGAAATGTGATTTTAGCGTACCGTTACACCCCTAGTGTTTAGCATCCTGACTGCCTGATGAACAGAGCTGTCTCTCAGTCTGCTGGTTCGAGCCT
>JBBPBX010017922.1:4630-35031 GCA_038048925.1 Garcialebias charrua
AATGGGAGATGCGTTGTAACCGCGAAACGTCGTAACTCGAGACCGTCGTAGGTCGAGGACTACCTGTATATGTATATACCATATATGTATGTGTATGTGTATATGTATTTTTTTTTATTTTTATTATGTGTCTTTTGTATCTTCACCTTCAAACATACCGGCACTCTGTTTCTGGAAATGCAAAATGGATACCCTTTCTGTGTTAAAGCTAGGGTCTGCGATATTTGAACACTCTGGGACACTCTGGGACTTAGAAATATTTTCAGCACAGAAAAGCATTCTGCTCCCTCCCCTCAGAGCCATATATGGCACAGTCCGTGCTTCTGGTGAACTTGGGATCTGCTCCGCCCCCTGCTTCTGTCTGCTCAGAGCCGCTGCAATATTCTGTGTTTATGGTAATAAAACCTTCTAATAAAATAAAATAAAACCATGGAGCGCTAGTCCTACAACACAAAATCCAGCAGAAATCATCAGAGGTTCACGAAGCAACGTTTGGACATGATTTAATTCGCTCGTGACTTCCTCATGTCTCAGCGCTGGTCTGGAATGTGTGGAATGCTCCACCTCCTCCTGTCTCTGCGCTCCGAAGTTCTGTGTTTATATGATAATATAACTGTTTAAAAAATTTAATAAAACCATGAATCACTCATCTAACAACACAAAATCCAGCAGAAATCATCAGAGGTTCACGAAGCAACGTTGGACATGTTTTAATTCGCTCGTGAGTCGTGACAAATCCATTTCCTCATTCCTGTCAGTGCAGGATGAAGCGATCACTTGGCTTTTGGCAAAAAAACTAAATAAAAGTCCAGCTCTGGGATAAAGAAGGGATATTTAATACATTTTGTGTCACATAAAAAACAGTCCTGCATCGCTTTGCAATCCTTTGAATGAGAACGAGCTGCGGCTGGGACAGGTGGGGGCGTGGGTTGGGGCGTGACAAACAACTCTGTTTTTATTGGCTGTCAGTGTCCTGGTCACTCTTGTGTTTTCAGTGTTTTTATAAATGCTGATAGAGAAGCAAGGGGACAATAGATTTTTTCAGAGATTACTTTGTCTAACATCAGTTTGTCAGTAGATAGTGACTGAGTGAAGAAATATGTTAAAAATATATTGTTTGAAAAGTTACAGACTACATTACAATCTTACATACCCCAGCTTTAAATAAAGAACAAATTATATTTTGCTATGTGGTGACCAAATTGGTTTGCACAATCTAACCATGGAGAAGTGTGTTTCACATTCATGTAAAGTTCTTAATGTTCACAGGAATTTCAGCTGAGTTTTGGCTTTTGATGTTTTATGTTTTGTGGTCTCACTGAAAAAACACTGGTTGAGCACAAGAAGCAACCAAACCTATTTCATTCTACAGTATTCTCAAACCCACAAACATATTAGACCAAAATGGTAAACTAAAATATAAATAACCTCTACTGAAACAAACACATAACAGTGTTTCCCCTAGTTAACTTGCCATGGCGGGGTGCTCATCTCATCCATGATTTTTCTTGGGAGGGACAGAGACATGTCTGAGCAAAGCTTGTACCAACAGTTTTTGAGCAGGGGCGGGGGGCATTCAGCATGAGGGAAGAGGCACCTTTTGCTTTTTAGCTAGAGAGCCTGTATTTCGTGCTGCTAGCTTAGTGCTATGTCAGTGCCGGGTGGAAGTGGGGGGCAAGTTCGCTTTGGTAGGCGGGGTGCTCAGTTATGTTGACGGGGTGGGGCACCCCGCTTGTATAATGGTAGGGGAAACACTGCATAAAATAAACAATAATCTGTCACTGTGTTTGTTAAAGTCAATTTACATTATCGCCAGCTTTCAGTGTAGAATTTTTAAACAACATTTGAATTAATCTATCAGTAAGGTGTGGGTATTATTGTGGACCTTTCTCATGCCAACCACCTGTGCCAGTATCTTGTTTAAAAGCACACATACAGCATGTGAGCGCTCTTTCTCTTTTCTCGTGTGTTGTATTGATTTTCACGTCATCCAGATAGAGTTTCTGCCACAGTAACAAATTAAATTCATATTGATCAGGACACTTTGTCTGGAAGCAGCTGCACAAGTGTTGAGGAACACACTTTTTTGTTGTTGTTGTTTCACAGAGCTGGCAGCCTGAAACATAAATTTACTGTCTCCGAGCACAAGTTAGCTATGAATTAGTGCTGGGCGATATGACGATATATATCGTGAGGACGATAGAAATGTGTCTATTGTGCTACTTGCCTTCTATCGTCTCTATCGTTTATAAAATAATTTTATTAATTAATATTCATGCAAATAAATAAAGTAGGTTACGATGAAATGTATTGGTGTTGTCACTCAGTTTATATACGTGATAAGAATAAAAAAACAACTTTCGCAAAGAAGCTTCATATTGTGGTTTTGCGACATGACGGGGCTGCTTTATGTTTGACGCACGCGCGGGTTTGCGACACATGCTTTATCAATTATTTAATTACATGTTTGTTGCTTTGTTTTCATGAAAAATGTTTGTAGAGAACCAAAAACAACTTGGCTAAAGTTGTTGCGAAAACATGAACTACATCAACTTCAGCATATTTACTTTTTAAACATAATATTTAACGTTTGCTTATTTAACTCTCAGTTCTCTATAAACAAACTTCTCTATTTGGATTTTTAAGAGTTCTACAAACTGGAAACATTAGTAGACTGTGTGCAACTAGTTTTGAGGTAAATGTGCAGGACAGAAGGGAAGGAATTATTTTTTGTTTTAAAACATTTGTCTTCTGCTTAAATACCCATCCATCCATCCATCTTCTTCCGCTTATCCGGGGTCGGGTCGCGGGGGTAGCAGCCTAAGTAGGGAGGCCCAGACTTCCCTCTCCCCAGCCACTTGGAGCAGTTCCTCCGGGGGAATCCCAAGGCGTTCCCAGGCCAGCCGAGAAACATAGTCCCTCCAGCGCGTCCTGGGTCTTCCTCTGGGTCTCCTCCCGGTGGGACGTGCCCGGAACACCTCACCAGGGAGGCGTCCAGGAGGCATCCTAACCAGATGCCCGAGCCACCTCAACTGGCTCCTCTCGATGTGGAGAAGCAGCGGCTCTACTCCGAGTCCCTCCCGGATGACTGAGCTTCTCACCCTATCTCTAAGGGAGAGTCCAGCCACCCTGCGGAGAAAACTCATTTCAGCCGCTTGTATCCGAGATCTTGTTCTTTCGGTCATAACCCAAAGCTCATGACCATAGATGAGGGTGGGAACGTAGATCGATCGGTAAATTGAGAGCTTTGCCTTTTGACTCAGCTCTCTCTTCACCACGACAGACCGGTACAGCGCCCGCTTCACTGCGGACGCTGCACCTATCCGCCTATCGATCTCACGCTCCAGTTTTCCCTCATTCGTGAACAAGATCCCGAGATACTTAAACTCCTCCACTTGGGGCAGGACCTCCTCCCCGACCCGGAGAGGGCATGCTACCCTTTTCCGGCTCAAGACCATGGCCTCGGATTTGGAGGAACTGATCCTCATCCCGGCCGCATCACACTCGGCTGCAAACCGCTCCAGTGAAAGTTGTAAATCACGAACTGATGAAGCCAGTAGGACCACATCATCTGCAAAAAACAGAGAAGCGATTCTAAGGTCACCAAAACGGATCCTCTCAACACCTTGGCTGCGCCTAGAAATTCTGTCCATAAAAGTTATGAACAGAATCGGTGACAAAGGGCAACCTTGGCGGAGTCCAACTCTCACCGGAAACGAGCCTGACTTACTGCCGGCAATGCGGACCAAGCTCTGACACCGGTCGTACAGGGACCTAACAGCCCTTATCAAAGGGCCTGGTACCCCATACTCCCGGAGTACCCCCCACAGAACCCCCCGAGGGACGCGGTCGAATGCCTTCTCCAAGTCCACAAAGCACATGTAAACTGGTTGGGCAAACTCCCACGCACCCTCCAGGACCCTGCTGAGGGTGTAGAGCTGGTCCAGTGTTCCACGACCAGGACGAAAACCACACTGCTCCTCCTGAATCCGAGGTTCGACTATCCGACGGACCCTCCTCTCCAGAACCCCTGAATAGACCTTACCAGGGAGGCTTAAGAGTGTGATCCCCCTATAGTTGGAACACACCCTACGGTCCCCCTTTTTGAATAGGGGAACCACCACCCCAGTCTGCCAATCCAAGGGAACTGCCCCCGATGTCCACGCGATATTGCAGAGTCGCGTAAGCCAACACAACCCTACAACATCCAGAGCCCTAAGGAACTCCGGGCGAATCTCATCCACCCCCGGAGCCTTGCCACCGCGGAGCTTTTTAACCACCTCGGCGACCTCAGCACCAGAGATCGGAGAACCCGACCCAAAGTCCCCAGGCTCTGCTTCCTCAGTGGAAGACGTGCCAGTAGGATTGAGGAGGTCTTCGAAGTATTCCGCCCACCGACTCACAACATCCCGAGTTGAGGTCAGTAGCACGCCACCTCCACCATAAATGGTGTTGGTCTCGTACCTCTTTCCCCCCCTGAGACGCCGGATGGTGGACCAGAATCGCCTCGAAGCCGTACGGAAGTCATTCTCCATGGCCTCTCCGAACTCCTCCCACGCCCGAGTTTTTGCCTCAGCAACCACCCGAGCCGCATGCCGCTTGGACTGCCGGTACCTATCAGCTGCTTCCGGGGTCCCACAAGCCAAAAAGGCCCAATAGGACTCCTTCTTCAGCCTGACAGCATCCCTCACTGCCGGTGTCCACCACCGGGTTCGAGGGTTGCCACCTCGACAGGCACCAACAACCTTGCGGCCACAGCTCCGATAAGCTGCCTCGACAATAGAGGCGCGGAACATGGCCCACTCGGACTCCATGTCCCCCGCCTCCCTCGGAACGTGTTCAAAGCTCTCCCGGAGGTGGGAGTTAAAGCTCCGTCTTACGGGAGACTCTGCCAGACGTTCCCAGCAGACCCTCACGATACGTTTGGGTCTGCCAGGTCTGACCGGCATCCTCCCCCACCATCGGAGCCAACTCACCACCAGGTAGTGGTCAGTAGACAGCTCCGCCCCTCTCCTCACCCGAGTGTCCAAGACATGCGGCCGCAGATCAGATGAGACGACAACAAAGTCGATCATCGAACTGCGACCTAGGGTGTCCTGGTGCCAAGAGCACATATGGACACCCTTATGCTTAAACATGGTGTTCGTTATGGACAATCCATGACGAGCACAGAAGTCCAATAACAGAACACCACTCTGGTTCAGATCAGGGGGGCCGTTCCTCCCAACCACACCCCTCCAGGTCTCACTGTCATTGCCCACGTGAGCGTTGAAGTCCCCCAGTAGAACAAGGGAGTCCCCAGGAGGCGCACTCTCCAATACCCCCTCCAAGGACTCCAAAAAGGGTGGGTAGTCTGAGCTGCCGTTTGGTGCATAGGCACAAACAACAGTCAGAGCCCGTCCCCCCACACGTAGGCGAAGGGAGGCTACCCTCTCGTTCACCGGGGTGAACCCCAACGTACAGGCACCAAGATGGGGGGCAACCAGTATGCCCACTCCTGCTCGGCGCCTCTCACCAGGGGCAACTCCAGAGTGGAAGAGTGTCCAACCCCTCTCAAGGAAACTGGTTCCAGAGCCAGAGCCATGCGTTGAGGTGAGTCCGACTATTTCTAGTCGGAACCTCTCAACCTCACACACTAGCTCAGGCTCCTTCCCCACCAGAGAGGTGACATTCCATGTCCCAATGGCCAGCTTCTGTAGCCGAGGATCAGACCGCCAGGGTCCCCGCCCTCGGCCGCCACCCATCTCACATTGCACCCGACCCCTTTGGCCCCTCCCACAGGTGGTGAGCCCATGGGAAGGGGGACCCACGTCTCCTCTTCGGGCTGTGCTTAAATACGATTTTTATTATTATTGTAGGTCATCTCTCTTCTGTTTTAAATAAATTTAGTTAATTTTTAATTGAGTTTAATGTACAAAAAGCAGCTAAAATTAAGTATTTTATTTTGTTTTCATTTCAGGCATAAAAAATAATCCCATAAATAATCAGATTATTAGAGAAAAAAATTGCAGTAAGAAAATATATGATAGATACAAAGTTAGAATAAGCAAAAATATGGGCACCTCTAAGATTTCAGCTCCAACTATAGCTGTAAAACATGTTCATCATTATCATTATTATTAATTTGTCCATCTGTGTCCATTTGTTCATTCATTCAGTCCAACTGTTAGGCTTTATTCAATCATAGTTGCTTGAGTTTGTTGTCTTATCTTCAGTCCTAAATAATAACATGCATGAATGTAATGTGAAAACATGTAAAAACAGTGTTTTTGGTTCTTTCAGCGCCGTTCATCCTAAACAGCTGATCAGTGCTGATGCTTATTGTTTGCATTAAAACAACTTGTGTGTCTTTGGTAAAGTGACAGCGCTGCCTGTCTTGCTGTATTTCTGCTTTTTGCCAGTTTTGTTAGAAGCTGGGTTGTACATTATTTGTTGTTCTGCAGGGTTTTAGAGTCTCGTAACGCCTTTTTTTTTGTGTGTGAATTGTGACCAGACATCAAACTGCAAGCTCCCTATTTAATGTCTTGAACAGAAAATGTACTACACTGGACGTGAGGAACATCAGCTGGGTTTTAAAGCTAGTTGCAGTCTTTCAGTCCAAGGGAGAAGCTCTGAATCTTTTTGAATATTTTAACCTTCCATTATTCACAAAAGCCCAATATTTTAACAGACCACTGCAATGATATCACCACAATAATTCAATTATTACTGACTAAAACAGAACAGACCTTTTGGATTTCAGGAACTACAATATTCACACTGAATTCAGCTGATTCGAACGTCGCAGGACAACACAGCAAATATACTAAAACATCCTCCAACCGAGCAGAGACTAAAGAAATCAGCAACATTTGTGTATAATATATGCAATAGACGGGATTTTATTCCTTGTCTCCTTTCTAATATTTTGGTCTTGCCATCAAATCATCCAGATTGTAACAGGAATAAATCCTTGAATATCCCAAATACGCAAGGAGTCTGTGTGTAACTGTGTTCTAACCCGACAGTCCAGGTTAGCTGGGATGGATGTGGGCGGGGTGGGATAAGAACATACAGGCTGTTTGTTACAATGCTAAATTTAATTACGTTTATAGAAAATATACATACAGGACAAAATGCATAAACCTATGTCAGCTCATAGGTTAAGAAGGTCTTTTGGGGAAAATTGCAGAAAAGCTTTAGATGCATTTCATTAAAGGGGACCTCAGATGCATTTTTTTAATTTTTATGTTATTTCTGTGTGCTATCTAGACCCTATTCCTTCAATTTAATGCACAAAATAATTCTTAGATAATCAATTATACCCTTTTTAATTCTGCCAGTTTTAACTTTCGTTTTGAACGACCGGTTTCTGATAGAAGTTCTGAAGTCCACGCCCTTCAAAGATCTGTTTACGCCCTCGTAACAGCCAGTATCTGTAATGTGTTGTTGTTTTAAAATTAGCTCTTTTTTTATTACTCATTTGACTTACTGTTAGTGCTAGCTTAAGATAACTTACCGAAACCCGTCTGAGCGCGCCGCAGTTTGCTGCTCCTTTTAGCATTAGACCACCCGAATCCGAAGCTAATGTTAGCTTGTTCCACTTCCGGTTTTCGCCAGCTCCGCTCGGAGACTTTGGGCGTTATCGCTGTTCCAGTCAAGACAACACAAAGTTCACCAAGTGTCTCCCGTAAATTAATCCGTAAGGGGAAGGTCCTCACTGCTGCGAGGCTGCTGCGAGGCTGCAGCAAGGCTGTACAGTTGAAGCTCCGCTCCATGGCGCCAGAAGAGGGTCCCGTCGCAACCGGTCTCTACGCCGGGGGTATGCTCGTTTAATTTTTGCCGGCGGCGCGTTGGGAGAGATCGCAAATACACTAAAAATTGAACTAAAAAACATAAAAATAACAATTATACTTTATTTATAAAGCCATTTAAAAAACCACAGCTGCAACAAAGTGCTGTACACATGAAATTAATAACATATAAACAAAAGATGAGATGAAATCATGAAAAACAACAGTCATGTGTTTAATACAGAAGTGGGTTGAGCCTAACCAGGTGAGGGGCTGGACTCAGGTTTGAGGTGGGTTGTCCTCGCGCCTGTGACGTCACAGGCGCGATTGACTTCCATTTTATTTCAAAAACGAACCGTTTTCATCACAGTAAAATAAATCTACTTAGAGTAAATAAACCACTGGGTGCATTTTTTTGGCACAAGGACTGTTTTTTTATGAAGTAAATACCCAAAGTTTAGTAAAAAAACATTAAAAAGTGAATTTTGCATGTGTGGTCCCCTTTAACAAGGGATTTTCTGTGTCATTTGCTTTATTTTTCATTTTTGTATCATTGAAATGAATGGAACTCTAATGTTTCTTTCTTTTTGATAAAACATACATTTCATGTAAACCAGCCATATAAGTCAAAAATATATATATGATGGAGGAAGATGGACCTCCTCCTACAGTTGGAGTTTGAGGTCTGGGCTCCACAAGCTGCTGAGGTCCAGAGAGAGTTAGATTAGAGTCTGGATCTCTGCCTCCTCCCAGTCCTGATGAGATTAGGAAAGTGCTAAAGAGCTCTGGGGGGAGAGGGGAGGCAGAGCTCCGAAACACGGAGGCTGAAGAGAGGAGGGACACGGCAGCGGGGCAGGAGGAGAAGGCATTTCAGTGCAGACGAGGGAGAACTTTGAGCTCACAAGACGAGGTTTGTCGTGAAGATGAGCCCATTTTTATTAACTTTGTGCTCAGTCTGTGTGCGCACGTGTCATGCTTCTGGTGTTTTCAGTGAATTCTGATGAAGGGACAATGATTTGAAAAGTCAGCCCTCATGTTCAATCACACAGGCGGGTTCATCAGAAGAAAAAAGGTGTAATTTATGCAGGAACGGACCACAATGACAAACCTGCACACGTTAGTTCCCCTGACATCCTCCATAAAGCTATCAGTTTGCTTTATATGTTCACAATGAAGTTTCTTCATTTCACCTGCTTGTTTATGCTGCAAGTGAAACGTCCTGAATCTCTGATTCTGCTCAGTGGAGTTCTTCTAAAGTTGTGATCTAATGTGTGAAGCCTTTGACCGTGTTAAATGTTAAACATGAGTGTGCTGTAATGTTACGAAGTTGCATGAGATACGGATTAATCGGACTCTCTCTCTCTTTCAGTAAACCATGTGGAGCTGATGCTGAAGTAACAGCAGCTGGAACTGGGAGTATGTGTTAAGGATTACCTCCTGAAGTTTTACTTTGAGCCCACGGATATTCCCCTTCGACTGTTGGGAGGACTTTGCGTCAGCAATGGGGAGGAAGAAGATTCAGATCACCCGGATTTTAGATGAGAGGAACCGACAGGTCAGTGTCCCCAACAAAAATAAACTTATGTACGTATGCTCTGCGTGAATGAGGCTGCAGTAGTGTAAAAGTTACTCAAATCTTTATCTGTGCAAGAAAATGGTTTTAAGTTGGAAAAACAACAACCAGCTGCAGTTTTTGTTTCTGTTTCAGTTTGATGATGTGGAGTTCTTGAGCCAAAACAAGTCCCAGTGAGTTTTAGCAGATGCCAGATAACATTTTGATCTTTGCGTCCATCCACTTCTGAACAGACGCTGGTGCAGATGCTATTTGCGTTAGTTCAAGTTCAATAATATTTACGTATTATCCCCAAGGGGCAATTACAAATGTAGTTTCATAGTCAGTAGTCACACAAAACATCCGAACTAGACAAGACATTCAGACATTAAAATAACAGAGATCATCACTGTTCGTTGAGAAGCCTGATCGCTACAGGGATGAATGAGTTTTCGTTCTACATCTGAGCTGCAGATACCTGCGTCCAGATGGAAGCAACCTTAACTCACCATGGAGTGGTGATCAGGATCTGCCAGAATCAGCCTGGCCTTGTTCACTGACCTCGTCTTGTGTAGGTCCGTAAGGTTTGGTAGGGCTATGCCAGCAGTTTTGATGCACATCGTCACACAACCCCTGAGAGTTTGTTCCTCTTTTTGCATGTCAGTCCAAACCAACAGATGAAGGTAAAAGTTAAAAGTTACTGTAAAGAACTAAGACACCACACTTCAGATACAAACCTCACAACGATGGACCCCAAGCACACAAGATGATCATCCGTGAAACTAATTCAGATGTTTGTCCTTTAAGGAACCCATTGAAGAGCACCTTGAGTTCTCCTCTAAAGTTCTGAAGCATCCTTTAACGTCTGAGAACGCAGAGCGCCCAGCTGGTGGTGAGGCCAGCAATTTTGGTTTAGCTGGGTTCGAACAGCACCCTGTCATTAGCAGGGCGGGTCAGTGCCAAGGACACACAGTGGCCTTCTCTCCTCGTGTCTCTTAGCGCAGCCACACCGCTGCCCACTGGAATCCCTCACTGTCTGTCTCCTATATATATATCAGCACCAGCAGCACAACAAATACCAGCCTGTCTGGCAGGAGGGTGCATGCTCTGGAAATAGAGATGTGGCTGGAAAATAAATATCTGGGATGATGTTTACATTTGATGTTTGGCCTTTTTTTTTTTTTAGATAGACACTACTTGAGTTGTCTGGTGTGTACTGTCGCTGATGCTTGTCATATATTTAGCTTCTGTGCTTTATTTTAGGAAGTCACCTTGTGGTTTTCTTTTATCTGTCAAGTACATCAATTATTTTTACTGGTGGTGAGACTTTTTAAATTTATCTCACAGTTGTGCAGAATATATCACAACAACATTACTGTCTGCCAGAAAACATAAACAAATCATTTTGAAATCATGTTCAGACAATTTGCACTCTGTTTTATAATCAAATAATATCTTGCCTGTCAAAGATAGCTCTCTGGATGGCTTCACTTTTAGATTACAGTATAATTCTGACCAGACTGACAAACTAAGGGAGTGCTTTTACATCAGTTTTAGATTCTTCAACTGAATGCAGAGCATTTTCCCATGAAAAAAAAAAGAAGAAATTATTAATATAGAATTAATGAATTACCAGAATTAATTAGCATTTAGGGATACACTATACAGTATTAGATTTTGGGCCGATATGCCAATATGTTAAAATGTATTTAGCCGATAACCGATACTAATACAGTACTGATATTTTTTTCCTAGATTAACTTACTTCATAAGTTTCTCTGCTGTGAAATGAAAATACTACATTATTCTGCATGGTCTTTGTCAATTTGTCCTGCTACCAAATGTAAATACCAAATAGAAGTCAGAGTCAGAGAGTCAGAGAGTCACCCCAAAAATACACTACACGCGGTCCGTGTCCGCTCCGCTCCGCAGGTCGCAGCTGAGCAAGTCCAAAGTCCACTGCCTCCGCTCAGCTCAGGTCCGCATGGATGCGCCGCTCCAAGACGCATGCGCGGGAATTGCAAGATCGCGCGATAAATCAAGTGATAAATAATGAAGTCAGAACAAAACCATTCATTCGGTGGAAGAAGGAGAACAACAGTAAAGGCTGCCTTGATCTTCTCTCGTAAATAAGCGACAGGACATGGTTTGAGCAACAGGAAGTGATGTTTACATTTCAGAATAAAATACTTTTTTATTTATTTATTTCTTGTATTGCGTTATTAGGTGTAGTCATAGTCATAAATATAATAGTTTAGTCATAGAATAGTCATAAATGATAGTTTGACAGCATTTTTGTACAAATAAATCCGTATAGAGCTAGGATTAGTCCGCCCGTGGTGATTTTATTTTGTAAATACGGAAGTTGTGCTCGTTCCTTTTCCTGTTGGTGCGACGTAATCTTCAAAAGTTGACTCCGGCACAGCTCCGTCATCCGGCAGAAATAGAAAAATTTCTAATTTTGACGGACTGCCGTCCGCTCGCCGCAGCTCACCGCCGCCGTGCGGAGCCAGTGTACTTTATCTCATTGATTATAATGGGTGCGTATTTGCTGCGGAGGTCGGACCGGAGCGGGGCGGAGCCGGAACGCGTGTAGTGTATTTTTGGGGTCAGAGTCAGAGAATCTTTATTGTCATTTGCACCGCATGTCAAAGTCAAAGTCAACTTTATTGTCAGAACTGCAATATGTACAGGACATACACAGGATTGAAATTGCGTTTCTCTCAGTCCCTCGGTGCAACAGTAACCATTTAAACACTAAAACACTAAAACATTTAATAAACATAAGCATAAAATAGTAAAAGTGTAACACTGTCCTGAGTTTTTGCATAGTAGTATAAAAGTATGAAAATTTACACCAACACTAAAACACTAAAC
Organism: Garcialebias charrua; assembly: GCA_038048925.1. Classification (NCBI taxonomy): domain Eukaryota; kingdom Metazoa; phylum Chordata; class Actinopteri; order Cyprinodontiformes; family Rivulidae; genus Garcialebias; species Garcialebias charrua. Next base: position 16,832 of record JBBPBX010017922.1, read on the forward strand.
ATTTAATGAACATAAGCATAAAATGAAATAATAAAAGTGTAATACTGTCCTGAGTTTTTGCATAGTAGTATAAAAAGTATATCTATAAAATAAACTGAAGGTTCTAGCATTGACATTTGCAAAGAGTGGCAAAGCAGCATATGAGTTAATGTACACAGTATATGTATGAGGTAGTTGATGTTGGTATAGAGGCAAAGTGGCATATGCAGTAAGGCACATAAGGCACATTGGGCATCCTTAAATAAGGCTAGTCAGAGAATACTGTATATGTATCAGCAGTAGTGTAGATATAAAAGTAGTGTAAATGTAAACAGTAGTAATAAATGTAAACAGTAGTAATAAATGTAAACAGTATTAATAAATGTAAACAGTGAATGTAAACAGTAGTATGACTATAGGCAGTAATGTAATACAAACATTAGTGCAAATATGAGAAGTAGTGCAAACTGAATGAGCACATGACCGAGAGTTTAGTGAATAACCCGTTTGATGACACAGAGTCCAGTGTTAAAATCTTTGTGTTGTGTGGTAATGTGTGAGAAAGTTTTTTGTGTTAAGGCAGTTCAAATGGGAGGGGAGGCAGAGCAGGCAGAGTGTTTAGCATCCTGACTGCCTGATGAACAGAGCTGTCTCTCAGTCTGCTGGTTCGAGCCTGGAGACTCCTCAGTCTCCTCCCTGATGGCAGCAGTCTGAAGCAGCTGTGTAGTGGGTGTGTGGGATCACCTGCCATGCAGAGGGCTTTCCGAGTGAGGCGGTTGCTGTGTAAGTCCTGCAGTGAGGGGAAGGAGGTGCCGACGATCTTCTCAGCTGCTCTCACGATGCGCTGGAGGCTCTTGCGGCAGGATGCAGTACATGCACCAAACCACACAGTGATGCAGCTGGTCAGGACACTTTCTATGGCACCCCTGTAGAAGGTGCACATGATGGGGGTTGAAGCTCCAGCCCTTTTCAGCTTGCGGAGAAAGTAGAGACGCTGGTGAGCCTTCTTGGCCAGTGATGCAGTGTTCCTGCTCCAGGACAGGTCCTCTGAGACGTGCACTCCCAGGAACTTGGTGCTGTCTACTCTCTCCACTGCGGTGCTGTTGATGGTCAGAGGGGCATGTTGGGCATCCCTCTTCCTGAAGTCCACAACAATCTCCTTTGTCTTCTCCACGTTGAGAGTGAGATTGTTGTGTCCGCACCACAAGGCCATCGTTGTTGCTGATGAGACCCACCACTGTTGTGTCGTCCGCAAACTTGATGAAGTGGTTGGAGCTGTATGATGGTGTGCAGTCGTGTGTTAGCAGGGTGAATAGAAGGGGGCTCAGCACACATCCTTGTGGGGCCCCTGTGTTCAATGTGATGGTGCTAGATGTGTTACTCCCGACCCGTACTGTCTGTGGTCTCCCGGTCAGGAAGTCTAGCAGCCAGTTACACATTGAGGTGTTCAGCCCCAGACTGTCCAGTTTAAGGATGAGCTGTTGGGGGATGATGGTGTTGAATGCCGAGCTGAAGTCGATGAACAGCATTCTAACATAAGAGTCCTTCGTGTCCAGATGTGTGAGAGCTGTGTGGAGGGCAGAGGAGATGGCATCGTCGGTTGAGCGATTAGGTCGGTATGCAAATTGGAAGGGATCCAGGGAGGCAGGGAGGACAGATGTGATGCTTTTCATGACTAGCCGTTCAAAGCACTTCATCAGGATGGGGGTGAGTGCTACTGGGCGATAGTCATTGAGGCATGCGGGCGTTGCCTTCTTTGGGACAGGGATGATGGTGGTGGCTTTGAAACAGGTGGGGACGATGGCCTGGCTCAGTGAGATGTTAAAGATGTCCGTGAAGACCGCTGCGAGTTCCCCTGCACAGTCCTTCAGCACACGACCAGGTATGTTGTCAGGACCAGAGGCCTTCCGGGCGTTAATCTTGATGAATGATCGCCTTACGCTGTCTGAGGACAGCGCCAGCACCTGGCCATCAGGAGAGGGGGGGAGTTTATGTGCAGGTGTGCTGTTACTTGCCTCAAACCGAGCAAAGAACTCATTCAGTTCATTCAGCGTAGAGGTTGAGCTGTCACAGGTCTGGGGGGATGGTTTGTAGTTTGTGATGGTCTGTATTCCCTGCCACAGACTGCGTGTATCCTTGCTGTCCTTGAAACGGTGAGCTATTTTCCTGGAATACTGCTTCTTGGCCTTTCTGATGCCCCGGGCCAGGTTCTTTCTGGCTGCCCTCAGGTCCACCTGATCTCCCGCTTTGAAGGCAGCATTCCTGGCTTTCAGGAGTCTGTAAACCTCAGCTGTCAGCCATGGCTTCTGATTAGCTCGAACAGTGATGGTTTTTTGTGACAGCGTATTCATGCACACATTCATACACCAGTAGCGGCAGACTGCCATGCAAGGCGCCATCCAGTCCTACTGGGAGCAACTCGAGGTTAAGTGTCTTTCCCAGGGACACAACAACACATGGTGTGGGGAACCGGGATTTGAACCTCCAACCTTCCGATCGGGGGACAACTGCCATTACCACTACAGCACGGCCGCCCCACAATCTATACATGTTATGAGCATTGTTACTTGAAAAATAAGTGAGTTTCAGATGTTTATCTTGCTGTGTGGCTACAGCTTGATGTGACAAAGGTACTTCTCAAAAATTGGGTCGCCACATCCAAATTCAAGATGGCTACCACCACATATATATGTAAACCAGCCACTCCTATAATTTGAGGGAAATATGTTTTCTAGTTTTTATGTTGCTTAAAAGTATAGTTTCCTCAAACGATTGGGATGGCTGAAGATTAATCTATGGCGTTCAAGGCTACATTGCATCTGGTGATGGATAGACTGATACCTACACTCTCCAGGATCTGTCACTCTGCTGCCTCGGACAAGAAAAAAAAAAACTCCCTTTGTTCTCCTCCACAATGAAACTGCTGTCCACTTGAAAATCTTGCACAAAAAACATAAAGGTGTATGTGCCTTCCCTGTTCAGTTCCTATCCAGAAAAACTCAAAATCTCAAAAACTACATTCAATATTGTAATCCTTCAGTGAAGGGACCATAAGCATAACACTTGTTTCTCCAGTTTACCCTTGAATGCCTGATGAGGGTTTGTTGTTGGCTGTACGGATCTGGTCAGAGATGCCGATCACATTTTGAGGGCAGGGCTGTTTGGATGAGGCCTTCAGGGCTGATAAGTGTGACTGTCAGCTGACATTGGCTGGTGTTTGAACTCATTACACTAATGAACATGAGGAGGGAGGGGAGGGAGGGGAGGGAGGGTGAAGGATGTAGAGTGAAGGAGAGGAGAGGGTGGGGCAGACTGACCTTTAGAAGACGAAGGGAAAGAGAGATGTGAGAGCTGCAGGTTAGCTGTGTCAGCGTTCTGTGGAGCTGCAGGGCAGACGGGCGAGCAGCCGTCAGGCTGGAAGAAAAGTTCAGAACGCTGCGGATGATGGAGCTGCCAAACGAGACGTGCATCAAGATGAAGCTGCTCTGTGCACAAGTCATTTCAACTGTTCCTCATTCCTTTACCACGACGAGACTGTGTGAATGTCAACAACAGAACCAAGTTCTTTAAATTAGTTTATTGTGGGTTCTCAGCGTAGAAACATCTGATCATGTTCTACTTTGGATGGACAAGTTGTGATTATGACTACATCAGAAAACATAGTCGATAAAAAGAGAACAAAGACACAGACTCACTGAGCCAAGCTTATTCAGAAAATTATTTTATATTATTATAAAATAACACAAAGTAATAGCTGAACATCAATTTCCACTTTCATCTTTCTGCAAGGAAACAAATTCCTGTATTTATACATATTGTATCCTCTATGCATTTTTTGTCTTTCTTCTTGTTTAAATGTTTTTCATTACATATATAAAGCTTCATCTTCTTCATCTTCTACCACTTATCTGTTTTCAGATGAATCAGATCACAGAGGCAACAGGTCCAGGAGAGAAACCCAGACATCCCATTCCCCAGCTACACTTTCCAGCTCAACATGAGCGACCCCAGGGCGTTCCCAGGCCAGTGAAGGCACACCATCCCTCCAGCATTTTCTGGGTCTTCACCAGGGCCTCTTAGCAGTGAGACATGCCCGGAAAACCAAGGGGGAAGGTGGGAGAACGTTCAAAGATGCTAGGTGTTCAAATACCGGTACTTATTTTCCTCACTGTACATAAAGAAATCAGACATTCTTTGGCCTAACGTGATTATACAATAAAATTACACAACTGTTAAATTGGAAGCAGTTTCATCACATGCCAAGACTTAAAAAACTGCAGTGGCTAAACATTCTTCGTAAGTCTGAACTCAAAACCAAGGATAACCATACAGTTGCATTAGTTACAAGTATATTCTTTGTGATTTAAATAGGAAAATGTTATAACTGATGATATGGCAGACATCTTCTCCCGCGCCCAATCACTTCTCATTTTCTTGGAGTGAACAAGTGTTGCCAGACAGAGTGGAGGTTTTCCAGCCCAAAAATCTGTTAAAAACTGCCACATCAGTCAAAAGACTGCCTAATCAATATATTGTTACAGTATATTTACTGTTTGAACATGACCGCACATCAGTACAAGCCAAGATAATTTAACAATATGTGACAAAATGCAACAATCCAACAAAAATCGTCCCAGAGTTCCCAGCAAAATCAGAATACAAACTGCCCAATCTGGCCACACTGGGAGTGATGCGTGCGAGTGAAAGGGGGTGGGCATGACAGCGGTAACAAAAAACGTATTTAACAATGAGTCACTTTATCGCTTGAATTTTTGCATCCAATAAAAACAAGAATGATGACAAATAAACTGGACAATATTCTGGCAATTTATTGATATTTTCACTGTTGTGGTCTTGACTGGTTTTGAAATAAAATCCCAAGTCCTCAATATCCGAGAACGAGACAAGACCGAGACCAAATGCAGTCGAGTCCGAGACAAGACCGACATAATCAAAAAGGGGTCTTGAGACTGATCTCTAGACTCAAGTTCTGCAACACTAGTGAAATAACGGTTAGCAAAAATAGCTTTTGGTTAGCTGTGCCTACTACCGTATTTTCTGTTGTATAGGTCGTACCGTTGTATAGGTTGCACTGTCCAATTATTGCCAAAAAATTGGAAAAATCCATAAATAGATTGCACCGGTGTATAGGTCGCACCTACGTCACCGCTGACATAACGCGTCATCCAACACTGACGTGTCGCGTCACCGCTGAGTCAACCCGGCAATATGGACCGAGTGTTTAGCTCTGATGCTAATGTCTGCCACAGGAGAGTCCGTCTCTGAAAACACGAATAAAAAATCAAATTTGATCTCAAAATTTTCCTCCAGGCCATAGTTAAGTACATTAAAGCTCATATAATTACACTCTGTAAGCAGAAAAAATATACACCGATTGGTTTCGAAGCTATTTATAAAAAAAAAAACAGAAATAAAACCAGAAGCTAACCGAGACGAGTCCGTCTCTGAAAACACGAATAAAAAAATCGAATTTCATCTCAAATTTTTCCTCCAGGCCATAGTTAAGTACATTAAAGCACATATAATTACACTCTGTAAGCATTAAAAATATACACCGATTAGTTTCGAAGCTATTTATAACATAAACAGAAATAAAACCAGAAGCTAACCGAGACGAGTCTGTCTCTGAAAACACGAATAAAAAAATCGAATTTCATCTCAAATTTTTCCTCCAGGCCATAGTTAAGTACATTAAAGCTCATTTAATTACACTCTGTAAGCAGAAAAAATATACACCGAGTAGTTTCGAAGCTATTTATAACGTAAACAGAAATAAAACCAGAAGCTAACTGAAGCTATGCTAATAAAATATATATTTTTTTAATCTCAAACATCTAATAAAGCTACTCACTTGTAAACGTCCGTACTGTGATTACATTCTGTAAGTTTCAGAAAATCCGCTGAGTGGTTCTTGACTTATCTTGCAAACAGCTAAGAAACACAGACAGAGCTAAAAGAAGTTACCTCCAGACCAGGAGGCCGACAGTCAGTCCGAGCAGAGGAGCTTTTTTTCGGACACATGAGCTGGAAACGGTCGGTGTACTCCTCTGGAAGTGCCCCCTAGCAGCCGAAACTGGTACTGCACTACGCCTCTAGCGGCCGAAAGTGGTACTGCACCCTTTACTGCCAAAGTGAAAAACGGTCATAACTGAGGCAAAAATTGGTCTAAAAATATGGAAAAAATTCCATAAATAGGTTGCACTGGTGTATAGGTTGCAGGCCTTGAAAAAAACCATTAAAAGGTGCGACCTATACACCGGAAATACGGTACTTAACCTTAACCACCACAAACATTAACCCATTCCACAGCTTCAAACCAATAACTTTGCACAATGCTTGTGTCTGAGTGTGTGTTACTCAGTAAATGTGCTGTAATACACACCTTCTTATTGCATCTAGAAACAGGCTGTGTGAGGATGCTTTGAGGCTGCAGACAGAGGTGAGGTAAAAGCGGTCCGTAGGGGTTTGACTGGCTCTTCTGCCAAAGGTCTGTATTAGAAATAGTTTCCACAAGGACACAGTGATGAGTTTTCAGGTGGAAAAACAGCTAATCTGCTGGGAAGAGATGCAGCAGAGGCTGAAGGAGAAACAAGGATCAATGAATACATCCCCTGGGCTGATTTTTTCCCCCTGGTTCAGCTGTATAACTGAGCTCTTATAAAGAAATTTCCCTGCAGAACAGGAACCCTGTCCTTTTTTCTTCTGTTTTTAAAATAAGAAAATGTCACCTTTTGGTGATAATAAAAAAAAGTATGTTCCTATCTGACAGCCTGAACTGTGTGCACATGGATTCATCCAATGTCTGTTAGTTTTCTAGTTTCATGTTGTCCCCTGTATTATGAACACAACCCTTTGGTTAAAGCTGAAAAACAGATGTTCACGAACAATTCATAGAGGATGATTTAATGGTAAAATAGACTCATTGAAGGTGCACAATAACACCAGCAGCATACTTTGTTTAAAACTCAGAATCAAACAGAACATTTAATCCAAAAAGACTTTTCCTGCTGACAAGGCTCTGATTAATATGTGTGCATTTTTTTTGTTTAGTTTTTTTCAGTTTTTTTTTTTACTTCCTGTTCCAGCAATGGCCTGACTGGAAAACAGGATTCATTTATTGAGGGTACATATGCATCATTTTTAGGACTCGAGCATGATGAAGTGTGTTGACTTCTTCCTTTATCTGTCACTATAGTAACATATGCTACAAACATATATCACCATGGTAACAGATGCTGGTAAACATCTTTATGAGGAACATTTAACTAGGACCATTGTTTTTATTGCTAAAAACAGAAGCTAGTCACTCTTGTTTGGTCCTGTTTACTTCAAAAATGTAAAACGCCTATTTAACAATAACTGAAATTTGAAATACAGTATCTTGTTTATGTGGGAGTTCTGGCTCTGCCAGCCACACTCAATCTCTCCCACAACTGCAGCAGTTTCCTAATCAGCCACCACTACACACCTGAACCTGATTTGAGGGACAGCTCTAGAGAAGCATAAAAGCCTCAACCAGGCACTCCTTCAGTGCTGTGACATTAGCATACCTATGGTAGAGGTAATGGACAGCCACTAAACTGTTTCCTGACAGTGTTTATGAAGACCTGTTTTTGTAATGTCCTGTAGTGACTTCCAAGTCCTAGGCCTCCTTTCTCCTTGTGATTTCTACTCATCCATGTTGTGTCCCAATTACCATCCAAAGCTTTGGATACCAGATCTTGAAATAGGTCAGAAGAGGGATTCAAATGCACACCTCCAGGGGAGACTACAAATAGGCTTAGAAAGTAAATCAAAATCAGAATGAGCTTTATTATCATTGTACTGAAATACAGTGAGATTATGTTTGTACAGTCGTCTGAAAGATGTGGGGAGTGCACGTTGCTGCTACTCCTAAGAGTGTGGCCCCTTGAACGCTTTGAATAATGTTTTATTCTTGCCTCTCTCATATATAGCTGGAACCCAGAGTGTGGCCCCTTGAACACTTTGAATAATGTTTTATTCTTGCCTCTCTCATATATAGCTGGAACCCAGTTTAAGTCTATTTCATTCATGCTTAAATCAGACAAATACTATAAATTAATTTAACACTTGCTCTTCTCAAGGGCGGGACATCTGTCTCCTCTCAATCTCCGCTTTGCTTTTGCTTTGTCTTGTCTGTGAAACTGTCTGAGAGCCTCTCTTCTACAAAATCTTCCGAATCATAACTATGGACTTCAATTTGGTCAGTTGGTCCCTCAACATGCTGGTGAAGATTCTCAGTCGTCCAGGACATGATAAAATCAAAAAAGGCGTTCAATACAGAACAACTGGACTTTATTTGTAGCAACAAGACGTTTTGCTCATCATCCGATAAGCTTTCTCAATTGGAGACTGTGAGAGGGAGAGGGAAGTTATAAGCAAGCTGGGCCACTGATACACACCAAACTAGGTAAATTGGAAGCTAACACACACACATACTTCGGATAACACGTGCCTGTGACCCATTCAAAGTTCAGTGTGTGAAAGCAGAGCTTACAGAAAACACACACACACATCCTACTGTATGTAAATTGACAAAAACCACACTTCACACATTGATAACAGGGACCTGTCAAAGTCTTTGTTGGTCTAATTCACAAACAAGGCTCCTCTGTTCTCATCAGGTGGGAAGGGTCTGGGAACCAGCTGCAGGGCCGCACCATAAAATACATCCAGAGGTTATTGAGATATTTAGCTAACAAACCGACAGAGTTGACAACGTCTTACAGACCTCGTGCAGTCAGTTCAGTGTGTGAAAACCGAGCTTACAGAAAACACACACACATCTTACTGTATGTAAATTGACAAGTCACACCTCACACACAGGGACCTGTCAAAGTCTTTGTTGGTCTAATTCACAAACGAGGCTCCTCTGTTCTCATCAGGTGTGAGACGCCTGGGGACCAAATCCAGGGCTGCACTATAAGTTTTAGAAATTTGGAATCTTAGACCTCCTCCTCTGTTTAACGATGGTTTCTCTCTTTTTACATAAATCACCTCCTTCACACCCCTCTCAAACCACCTGTGCTCTCTGTCCAAAATATGTACATTCTGGTCCTCTCTTTTGATAACATTTCTTAAAAGAGAAGACAGGCTGTAGGCGAGCCGATTTGCCCTTTTGGCATGCACACAGCTGGATATCTCATCGACTTGGAAGACTTGATGATGTGTCTATCTCTGCTGTCATCTGTGGATCTTAAGGACGCATACTTAATTGGATTTATGATAACTGGTTCCTGCTTTTTGGATTTGTCTGGTTCCTGGTCTATCAACTTAAAAGGAAGACGTCTGCGGCTAATCTGGACCTGGTCAGGCTGCCTGCCTTACATGATGGCTTGGTTCATGTCTCGAAAACCCAGACTTTTGGTTGGATGGATTAGATATCTGGGATTATTTGAGGCACGTTCCATTGGAGTGGTCATTTTAATTTGGACATTTTCAAAAGCAAGTGGACCGACACAGACTGAAGGTAGATGTCATTAAAGTTCTGCCTGTTCCCAAAACAATCATGTTTATTTGACATTTGGCTACCCAACTGGCCTTGATAGGCCGTCTTATCTCAACATGCCTGAGCAGGGGCGGCCGCCACTCGAGGGCCCTAGGGGCGCCACCCCTCTGGAACCGGTGGAGCTCTTCACAATTTGAAGACTTACATTTTTTTAAATAAAAATAAAATAATAAAATAAAAATATTTCGAAATGTATGCATACAGGTAACCCCCTACCTATGACTCCATCGACCTACGGCGGCCCGGACCTACGAACGTATCATATTTAATAAAAATATGACATTACTGTATAAAAAAATAAATAAAAAAATTATTATTATATTTTTTTTTGTGTGTGTTTTAATGTTCTTAATTTCATGTGTACAGCACTTTGTTGCAGCTGTGGTTGTTTTAAAGGCTTTATAAATAATAATTATGATAAAAATGATCATTTCTGATCATTTTTGTCATGATTGCGCAATAATTGTGCAACTTCCGGTCATAACAGGAAGAAGGTCTCAAGTTTTCACGGTCACAAATTAAGGCAGAACACCGGAGGCCATCTTAGGTCAGTCACGGCTGCTTTGAAACTCTCCAGTTTACAGGGTTACTAGTTAAAGCAGAACACCGGACGCCATCTTAGGTCATAGTTACGGCTGCAGGCAGCCAGGTTTGGAAGACTGGTGACCAGGATCGCTTCATATGGATTAATTACGAGCTGGAAACGTCTCTGTGAACTTTGTGGATGTCTCAGGCAGCTGCAGATTTATCGCCGATGGTGCCAGGCCGCCGCGAGAACACCTCCGGCCTGGCTAGCTCCAGAAGCTAACACCGGACGCCATCTTAGGTCATAGTTACGGCTGCAGGCAGCCAGGTTTGGAAGACTGGTGACCAGGATGGCTTCATATGGATTAATTACGAGCTGGAAACGTCTCTGTGAACTTTGTGGATGTCTCAGGCAGCTGCAGATTTATCGCCGATGGTGCCAGGCCGCCGCGAGAACACCTCCGGCCTGGCTAGCTCCAGAAGCTAACAAGGGAGCTAACACGGGACGCAGCAGCGGCTTTGACCACCTCCAAGTAAGAAATTATATTTTTATTTAATTTATATTTTTATTACTGTACTGTATTAATTAATTACACTGTTAGGTGTGTTAGGATAGGCGAAGTACGTACTGTACAGTACTTGGTACCACAAAAAATAAATAAGAAAATTCAGGACATCCCCGAGTGACGAGTGTACGGAAGGTCTGACCTGCGAACAGATCGAGCTGCGAACCGTTCTTAGGTCCCGAACTCGTTCGTAGGTCGGGGGTTCCCTGTATATGTTTTTAGTTGTGTAGGATAAATGTTTTATGAGTAATGATGAGTTATATTGTTTGTTTCAAAAAAACGTTTTCTGATTGTGACGTACTTCCGGTTCTCCATGGGCGCCGGCAGCTTATCCATTGACTCTAATTATAACTAGCGCATGCACAGTTATGGCCCATCTTTACAAAACTATTGGAGTCTTCAGGGCACAGCCCTCGAGCCTGGACTCGTCTAACGTGATCGCTGCGGATCGACAGCGTGTTTCCGGTCGTTTATTATTATTATTTTTTTTTATTTTTTTTTTCTGGAAAATCAGCCGTGCAGTGACAAGCAGGCTGGCTGCGGGTACGTTTTGAATCATGAAAGCCCTTTATCTAATGTCTATTTGCATTTCTGACTTATATGCCTCTCAATTTTTAGCTGTTTGTGAAAAAAGCCTTCAGCTGATTGTTTATTCTGGTGAATTTGTTTGTGGAGCTAACATGCTAATGCTAGCCTTAATGCTTATATTACCATTCCTGACTGATATATGCCTCTCAACTAGATCTTGCAAAAGTGTTTTCTAAACGTTATGTGTTTAACAAAGGCTTTATTCTTACATATTTTTATTAATTATTGTTGGATTTTGAGCAGATTTAGCTGCATCTGACTGAATCTTTGCTACATGTTAAAACTGAAATTGGTCCTGCAGAAAAACGTTCTGATACCACATTCAGTAATTATCTAAAACCAGAAAGTTCTTCACTCAAAAGACTCAAATGCACATTTGCATCTTGAACAGTATTCATTATTCCAATGAACATCACTTTTGAAAATCTGTTTAGGAATTACTCAGTTTTGAAGCAAGTTATTTTAACTGTCCAGCTTGAGCTGAAGTCCATCCATCCATCCATCCATCCATCCATCCATCCATCCATCCATTGTCTTCCACTTATCCGGGGTCGGGTCGCGGGGGTAGCAGCCTAAGTAAGGAGGCCCAGACTTCCCTCTTCCCAGCCACTTGGAGCAGGATGAATGGATGGATAAACTTTTTATATTCAACAGATGTCTGCTATATGATTTTATGAACCTCACAGTTTTTAGCAGCTCTTAAAGAGACATTTTATTCCACTACAGGACACGATGATGATGAGGGAACTTCTGGTGGTCCAACCTGGATGTGAGAAGTGGGGAGACATCACACCACTGAGGAGGCTAGAGCCGAGATCAGATCCAAACAAGTTGTTCCAATGAGGCACCCAGGACGGAGGACAGGAAGTGACCCACATGGAAACCATCAGATGAAGCAGCTCTTCTGTTTAATCATCCACAGTTACATTTCTCTGACTGATTGATTTGTTTTTACTAAAATGTTTAAAATAAAACTGGACTCTGAGCTTGTCTTACATCAAAATACACATATTTTGGGGGTGATACATCAATAAGAGAAGACAAGTTATGTGTTGAACATTTTATTTTCTTACAAGAGAGTCACAGCACCAAGTCAACAGAAGTTGTCTCAGGGCACTGAACAGAAACAATCAAATATTAAAAAAAAAAAATAAGTTAACAGAAACTTTCATATAAAAATAATAATTTAAACTATTTATCTGAGAAGACGGCTTTGAGTTAAACTCCATAATTTTATAAAAAAGCTACAGTAGTTAGCCAGAGTTCTTTCAGGATTAAATAATTTGAACTACTGTTTGAATTTTAATTCTATGAACATTTTCCTTTTTGTTAAATTTACTATGAATTTCTCACAGGGCTATTTTCAACCAGTATACTGTATAGATATCAAACGTATTAACTTCAACAGGTTATTAGTTTTCTTTTCACAGGGGTACACTTTTAAAACCGCATGGAAACATTTCCACATGTCCAGTGTCTGATGCTGCAATCACTGAGCTTTCACTGATGGGCTAACACTGGTGCAGAATATCAAATAAAATTATTATTATAAAAAGAGACTTGTACAATCCATACCAGATTAGCAGCAGGTAGTATAAAATCAGAAACTGTTCTTGTTGAGGAAAATTGTCATATCTGCTTCTCAGGCAGTATGTTTGAGTTGTAGTGATACAGCACCCTCATGTCCGTTACTGGATTTAAACCTCTTCACATCTCTCTGAAACTCTGAGTGTTACACTTTTCTTGAAGATCTCAAGGAGACAAGTGGACACTATTTTGTTACAATTATTTTGAATTAAGAGACACAAATCAATCAGAAAGACTTCCTTTTATTTTGTGTTAATTCAGAATTGATCAACAGTATATTTTTGTCATTTAATGATGATCTGTTATTAACATGAGTGTTGTCAAGATTTTACTCAGGGAGCATGAAAACCCAGTGGTGCAGACGGAAACGCAAGAGGCAAGCGGTTGTAAAAGTAAATACTTTAATAACACAAATAAACAAGGCTGTCGTGGCAGCAATACTCACAGGAGCTGTGGCGAGAGACATGAGGGATTTACCAGACCATACTAGACTATGCACCGACAATGAAATGAGACACAGACAGGGCTTATATACACACAGCTATGATGAGACATGATCACAGACACCTGGGGACAATCAACGGAGACACTCAACTAGAGACACAGAGCAGGACCGGAAACCTAAAACATGAAAGTAACTAGGATGACAACTAACAACTAAGAGTGACAAACATGACTAAAACTGGAAGGGAAATTAATAAACTAACTAACTAACTAACTACTAACTGACTAACAGGAAAACATAACTAACTAACTAACTACTAACTGACTAACAGGAAAACATCAAGACTGGGGAACTAAACCTGAAACATGAAGTACAAACTGACTAATAGGAAAACCTGAAACATGAAGTACAAACTGACTAATAGGAAAAACCCCACAAGGGGGACAGAACTGACCAACAGGACGAGCCATCCTTACAGTACCCCCCCCTCAAAGACACCCCCAGGTGTCCCCAAGAAAAAACACCCAAAAACCCAGGGCGGGAGGAAACTGCAAGGAAGGAGGGCACGAGGAAGACAAGGGACACAAGGACAACACAAGGGCAAGAAAACTAGAACAAAACTACGGTACCTAAACAAAGACCAAAACCAGAAACTCAAAAACATCTCTAGGTATCGTGGCTAGGAAGTCGACAGCGGTCACAAGACCCCTCAGGCGGACGACCGGGATGCCGCCCCACAGGACGGAGACGGTCAGGGGGTCGGCCGGGATGCCGCCCCTCAGGTAGGAGTCGGTCAGGCGGACGGCCGGGATGCCGCCCCTCAGGTAGGAGTCGGTCAGGCGGTCGGCCGGGCAGGCGGGCAACAGGAAGGCAGTCTACCACCAGGAGCCTCCGTCGGTGACGAGGCCTCAGAAACGTCGAAGACGAGTGTACGACCCTCCAGGGTCCACCCGAAACAGGAGCACTCCCATGCGGTGCAGTGGCGCCGAGCCACGAGACGACAGACGAGACGTCTGGCGTTGAGTCTGGAGGCGAGACGTCTGGCGTTGAGTCGAGAGGCGAGACGTCTGGCGTTGAGTCGAGAGGCGAGACGTCTGGCGTTGAGTCGAGAGGCGAGACGTCTGGCGTTGAGTCGAGAGGCGAGACGTCTGGCGTTGAGTCGAGAGGCGAGACGTCTGGCGTTGAGTCGAGAGGCGAGACGTCTGGCGTTGAGTCGAGAGGCGAGACGTCTGGCGTTGAGTCGAGAGGCGAGACGTCTGGCGTTGAGTCGAGAGGCGAGACGTCTGGCGTTGAGTCGAGAGGCGAGACGTCTGGCGTTGAGTCGAGAGGCGAGACGTCTGGCGTTGAGTCGAGAGGCGAGACGTCTGGCGTTGAGTCGAGAGGCGAGACGTCTGGCGTTGAGTCGAGAGGCGAGACGTCTGGCGTTGAGTCGAGAGGCGAGACGTCTGGCGTTGAGTCGAGAGGCGAGACGTCTGGCGTTGAGTCGAGAGGCGAGACGTCTGGCGTTGAGTCGAGAGGCGAGACGTCTGGCGTTGAGTCGAGAGGCGAGACGTCTGGCGTTGAGTCGAGAGGCGAGACGTCTGGCGTTGAGTCGAGAGGCGAGACGTCTGGCGTTGAGTCGAGAGGCGAGACGTCTGGCGTTGAGTCGAGAGGCGAGACGTCTGGCGTTGAGTCGAGAGGCGAGACGTCTGGCGTTGAGTCGAGAGGCGAGACGTCTGGCGTTGAGTCGAGAGGCGAGACGTCTGGCGTTGAGTCGAGAGGCGAGACGTCTGGCGTTGAGTCGAGAGGCGAGACGTCTGGCGTTGAGTCGAGAGGAGACGTCGTCGAGGACGTCTGGCGAAGAGACGTCGGGCGCAGAGACATCAGGTGAGAAACCATCGAACGTAGAGACGCTCTCGATGTGTGGACCCTCCGTAGACGTGGAGGCGTCCGTCGCGCCGGGACCCTCCGTAGACGTGGAGGCGTCCGATGCGCCGGGACCCTCCGTAGACGTGGAGGCGTCCGATGCGCCGGGACCCTCCGTAGACGTGGAGACGTCCGATGCGCCGGGACCCTCCGTAGACGTGGAGGCGTCCGATGCGCCGGGACCCTCCGTAGACGTGGAGACGTCCGATGCGCCGGGACCCTCCGTAGACGTGGAGGCGTCCGATGCGCCGGGACCCTCCATGGCTAGAAGCAAGGCGGCAGCGCCCTCCGAAGCCGGAGACAGGGCAGCGCCCTCTGGAGCCGGAGACAGGGCAGCGCCCTCTGGAGCCGGAGACAGGGCAGCGCCCTCTGGAGCCGGAGACAGGGCAGCGCCCTCTGGAGCCGGAGACAGGGCAGCGCCCTCTGGAGCCGGAGACAGGGCAGCGCCCTCTGGCTGAGAGACCACTGGCCAACAGGAAACATGAGAGACGTCCTCCTGGGACCCCTCGAGACAGGAAACATGAGGGGCTCCCTCCAGGGACCCCTCGAGACAGGAAACATGGGAGGCGTCCTCCTGGACCCCCCCGAGACAGGAAACATGGGAGGCGTCCTCCTGGACCCCCCCGAGACAGGAAACATGAGGGGCTCCCTCCAGGGACCCCTCGAGACAGGAAACATGGGAGGCGTCCTCCTGGACCCCCCCGAGACAGGAAACATGAGGGGCTCCCTCCAGGGACCCCTCGAGACAGGAAACATGAGGGGCTCCCTCCAGGGACCCCTCGAGACAGGCTGGAGCTGCAGGTTCTGGACGACCCGCCGCCGCAGGTTCTGGAGCTGTAGGTTGAAAACCAGGTTCAGGAACAGGAACTGAAGAGTCTGGTGGTCCTCTCTGCCATCGATCCCTGCCACGACGGCGACGACGCAGTCCAGGACCAGGTCGGGAACCCTCACTTGGTTCAGGTCCCTCGACAGCACCGGAGAAATGAGGGGTGTCCTTCAGGACCCCCTCGGGACACGAAACATGAGGGGCGTCACCTAGGACCCCCTCAGAGCAGGACAAAGCAAGTACTGAAGAGCCAGTCTGTTCAGGGTGTGCTGCTGTAGCTGCTAAGAGGTCAGGGCTGGCTGCCGCAGGTGAGGAGTTATCAGACAAAAAACTAGTAGTAGAAAAATCATGAGACACAGAAACAGAAGCAGGAACTGGAGCTGAAGAGTCTGGAGTTGCTGGCTCCTCCGTGGTGGGTGTTTTCATAAACCTAAGATTAACCAGCAGTTGCTGGTAAACAGGAAGCCTTGTCAGACCGGGTTGTGACAATATAAATGTCTCCATACGGGAAAACACCGTATCAATACAGTCTGGGTCTTCTCTAGCAGTGTTGAATAACTTTAATAAAGTCTGGTTTACTTGTGGAATGTCAATGGGTTGAAACTGGTGTGAGTTAACAGGAGCGTTCATCACCCCTGACGGCTCTCCTAGGGCGACATCTGCTGGAGAGACTGTATATTGTTCAGTTGACTGACCTGTGTGCTGGCCCCCCTTCGTCCGGTCACTAGATGAACGGGGAGATGAGCGAGCGGTGTGAAGACCCGCCCCCGTGGAGTCGCTGTGACCGGGTTCACCGAACCAAGCTGGAAACGCTGCGAGCGACGGTGGGGCGTCTGTGTCCACCCTCACCGGAAACCTAGGAGGTGAGGCCATGGAACGCGCCCCCACCGGAGCGCTGGAGTCGTGCCCAAAATGCTTGAACTCGCTGGACCGAGCCCGATCAGCTGACCAAAATGGAGGTGCAGGTGAACACTTCCGGTTCTTCTTTTTACCGCTCCTTTGGCGGCGTGGAGACTGGGGAACAAGAGGGATACACAAGTCGTCGTCATCCTCACCCGAGGTCCATCCGGAAACGAGTGGACATGGAGGACGAGCCGAGCTGGAGCAGGACGTCAGGCGGTCCTCGTGGAGCTGAAATCCACCACAACGGAAGACGGCCTCGTCCCTCTGCGTGGACTCGAGCGAACAGGTAGGCGAAACGTTCCGTCCGCTGGGCTTTTTGTATGGTCGGTGCATAATGTCAAGATTTTACTCAGGGAGCATGAAAACCCAGTGGTGCAGACGGAAACGCAAGAGGCAAGCGGTTGTAAAAGTAAATACTTTAATAACACAAATAAACAAGGCTGTCGTGGCAGCAATACTCACAGGAGCTGTGGCGAGAGACATGAGGGATTTACCAGACCATACTAGACTATGCACCGACAATGAAATGAGACACAGACAGGGCTTATATACACACAGCTATGATGAGACATGATCACAGACACCTGGGGACAATCAACGGAGACACTCAACTAGAGACACAGAGCAGGACCGGAAACCTAAAACATGAAAGTAACTAGGATGACAACTAACAACTAAGAGTGACAAACATGACTAAAACTGGAAGGGAAATTAATAAACTAACTAACTAACTAACTACTAACTGACTAACAGGAAAACATAACTAACTAACTAACTACTAACTGACTAACAGGAAAACATCAAGACTGGGGAACTAAACCTGAAACATGAAGTACAAACTGACTAATAGGAAAACCTGAAACATGAAGTACAAACTGACTAATAGGAAAACCCCACAAGGGGGACAGAACTGACCAACAGGACGAGCCATCCTTACAAGTGTTACTCTCATGCTGGTATTATGCAGTACAAGTGTGCTTTGAATCTAAGGTACAAGTCAGGGTAACTTGTTAAGTGAAACCTCTCTGCTTTGTCTATCAAGCTAGACATAATATTTCACTTTACGGGCTAGTCCATCTGGCCGCTCATGTAAACAGTTTTCCTGTTGTCCTTCAGAGATCTTCCGACTCTGGGAGCTGAAAAATCCCTCCTTTATTTTGTTAAAACAGCCAATAACCATTCAGGAAGTGAGCTTACTCCGCCCTCCATATAAACTCTTACTTCCCGTTTTGGCTTCAGTGTGAAAGGGAGAACAAAACTGAACAACTTGTTTCTTCTCTGAAAACTGGTGGAACGTTGTGGTTATTTGTCAATTAGACCTACGTT
>JBBPBX010017922.1:35298-46238 GCA_038048925.1 Garcialebias charrua
GAAACGTTTCGTCTTTCGTCCGAAATACAGCTTCTCAGACTGAGGAAGTCTTTCGGACGAAAGATGAAACGTTTCTATTTATTTATTTTTTTGCTTTGTTTTTTTTTTTTTAATGTCCAGAGGACCAGACTTAGCTTTTTTTAGATTTTATTTTAAAGGTTTTTAGCATATGATTTCTTACCTGTAAAATCTTGACCTTCTATTTCACAATTAAAGTGTTCAAATATTCAAATACAGAGGATATTGCCTTGTTACTGTGGCTATAAAACAAGACTAACAATGATTAAAAAAAATTATCCAATTGAATGGATAATACAGTATATTATCCAATTGAATGGATAATACAGTATAATATCCAATTGAATGGATAATACAGTATATCTGTAATTTTCCTTTAAGGCATTTGATTGTTAATATGTTTGATTCTTTAACTTTATCCTATTTTTGATACTTTCTATTTTAGTGATACAACCTTGACCTTTGAAACACGTCTCTGATCGCTCTCAGTAATGAACTTTTTGGGAGTTATTCCTGAAGGGACAATAATACTTTTATTAGTTTTAATTTGAATCAAACATCATAAATTAAGTCATCCAGAGACTTCTTTTAATTTTGTTAATTCAAATGTCATCAAATGAATAATTTTATTTGTAAGAGCATCAGTACATTTTAATGTCAGATAAATCAAATACTCTGCTTAATTCAAAATGTTGTACATGGAGGATTTCTCCTCTCCTCTCGAACTTGCATGTGAAGATAAAAGGAACACTTTATCTCATTCATTTTAGCTTGAGCTCAGGACAATCTAGACACCCAAAGACTTTTGTTTTTGTCCTATTTAATAATCAAGCTATTATCATTAATAGGTCCCATATGTTATGCTCTGATGACGTTTGTTTATTCATACAACAGTGTTGGTAATGAGTTAAGAAAGTTCTAAATCTGCTGTATCATGAGACTGGCGTCTTAAACTAACTTTCTTATCCTTTCTGACATTTTTAATCTAACTTATGCCTCCTCTCAGTGGCTCCTGGCCTAACAGACCGAATCAGAAAGAGCTACGTCTTTCTAGGTCAAGTTAGCCTTAAAAGAGCTCTGACTTCCTGTTTTCCTTGAAGTCTGCTGGAGTAAGCCTCAAACTATGGTCTTCTCCAAAGAACTGATGATCGTCTAGTCACACGCTAAGGACACGTCATTCAGTTAAAAGATTTATAACATGCCTGTTATAAATCTATTTCAAGCCGTGAAAAGCTTCACTTTATTGACATTCTTTTAAGGAACGTCTTATCTTGAAAACAACACCAGGAGCTGCCGTTACTTTCGGTTCGAGTCAAGGCGCACGTCTGGAGATGCTGAAAACGGTAAACAAACTGGCCAGTTGGACCAACTGGGGACTGACGTCTTCACGAGGTAACAAAGTCGTCAAATGCTTGCCAAGTGTACCAACGTGTAGTCAAGCTCGGCCGGAGAGCTACCATGCTTCTGGTTAAAACACATCAAGATAATAACTCTCTTCCTCCTCCATTTTCTCTTCACTGAAACTTTCTTACTTTAAGTAACTAAACTTTAAGTTATTGTGCCAGCAGAGATATAAGTTATTAACACCCATAACTTTATTCTGTTGTTTATGACGTTACGGACGCGTATACTCATGCTGAAGTTAATTATAGGAAAAATGATCAACCAATCATGTACATAATGTGTGATGTAATTTATTGATTATGTTAAATAAAAAGACCAGTCCTGCTGTTCCAACATAAGTTTAACGTTTCCTGTGAATTACATCTGGTCAAAGTATAGAATTATTGATATTAAGCTGAAAAAGAGAGAACTCGTTTAATTGATGGTAAGTTTGGGTCAGATAAAATCTACTCAAATCTTTCATCTGGAATATTGTACTAATCAGCAAAACTGACTAGTATAATATTATTACACTATAAATAAACAAGGTTTTTCAAAATTGGAACTCAAAAAATTTTATTTTTATTTTACATAGGTACAATTGGTTAACATTCTCACATAACAAAATTAATTAAAAAGATATCCACATACCAAAATACAGTGGTCAATAAAATGTTTAGGTACTAAAGAGAGTGGTGAAGGCTGCACAGAAGTCTGTTGGAGTCAGTCTCCCCACAATCACAGACATTTACACCTCCAGATGCAGGAAAAGAGCCACCTGCATCATGAAAGACCTCACTCATCCAGCACACTCACTCTTTGCCCCACTCCCCTCAGGACGGAGGTTGAGGAGCATCAAGTGTAGAACCACTAGACTGAGGAACAGCTTCTACCCTGAGGCTGTTAGACTCATGAATAAATAAAAATAAAATAAAAAATAAACACTGCAAAATATCACATCATACTGATGCTGATCTGTTTTCTTGTTGCTGTGTTCATCTGTGTTCATCTGTGACCATCTGCTCATACAAACTCATGTTCGTGCTGCTGTTTATTCCCACTATATTAGGCTTAGTGTATTACTAGTTGATGTTTTTCTTAGTTAGTTCTAGATGTTATTACTGTTTTTCTCTTTCATTTGTTGTTGGATGTAACTGGGACCTCGTGTACATAATCTCGTTTTCATCACATGTACCACATGCGGTGCAAATGACAATAAAGACTCTCTGACTCTGACTCTGATTTAATAAACCTCCAAACAAAACAGTACAACATATTTCCATCAAGAATATCTACTTACAAATGTAATAATGTCAATGTAAGTAAATGACAGCATTTTGTTTTTCTTCAAGACTGTGCCATCAGCTTTTCTGTCAAACTTCATATCTCCATTTCCTGACCAAAGAGCAGACTTTACTCTGGAGGAGCAGGGATGAAGGTGTTTGACACCGTAGTTCTGTACAGTGCAGGATAAGTTGTGTGTCACTCTAGCGGCCATCATAATCCTGTGGTAGTCGGGACAGAAAATTATTTAAATGTTAGTTCAAAACCAGCATTCTCATATGTGTGTGTGCGTGCGTGCAACTTACATTTGGTCTGGTAAAAGGGGTTTCAGTTGTTGTACTCATGTCGGTTTTATTTGCTCTGGCGACTGAGCATTTTTGCTGTTGCTGCCTCGATCAAGTTCCAAAACGCCTTCAGATGCTCATGAGGGGAACATAAAACACATAAAAAAATAATTAAAAAAATTGAGACTGTCACTCTCCACATTTATAACTGTGAAAAAAGTTTTCAAAATTTGACACTGTACAACTAAGATCATAAATATCTTTCTTTGAAATTTTATGTTAAAGATCCACAAAGTGGCTCACATTTGTAAAGTGGAAAGAAAACTATACATGATTTGAAGGTTTGTAATTTTTTTAATAAACTGAAAACTTTTGAGCACAAATGTTCACCCCCCTTAAATCAGAGAGTAACTTCTAGCCTTCAGAAGAAGAAGAAGGGTTGTGAGTGTATTCTTTAGATTTAAGTAAAACTAATATGCATGAATTAACAAATTAACACTGGGTTAAAAGTAACATAACCATAAAAGAAGAACAATGCATGCAGCAAATAACCCACTGGGGACAAGCAAGACCAAACTCAACTGTTTACATATTCGTAAAGTGTAGCCAATTCTATCCTATTTTTATTTAATAATTAATTACCATCTTAGCTAACTTCCCATTAATAATAGGAACGTGGGGTTACTGAACCAAGAATATTAAAACTGTCATCTGAACAATCCTAGCTTCACCCTACACTTAAACTGAGGTTTTTCAGCTTTCTTCATGGACCTGACACAGAACCCTGACAACGACTTCACAGCTGTCTCCTGATTTTTGCATGAAACTGAGAAGAGCAGAATGTTAGAAGGATCACAAAATATGAGCCGTTTTGTTTAAGTGTGGAAAAGCTGTTTCTATAACGTCAGGGCTGCCAACTTTTCAAAAAGCCAAAGAGTGAGAATTTTGTTTGTGTGTGTGTGTGTGTGTGGGTGTGGGTGGGGGGAGGCGGCGGCAACGCGGCGGCAGCGCGGCGGCAACGCGGCAACAGGGTTTGATTGTGCTGGTGAGCTTCACCTGCCCTCATCCTGTTGGCTACATCCTACAATAGAAATTGACTGAAAATGACTCCCTACACTCTACTTTATAGATCTGTGTCAGATTGAAATACTATTTCATATTTGAATATGTATGGAGGACCGAAACTGACATAGTTAGAAATAAAAAGTAGAAAGAAATATATTAATGGATGAATAAATAACTAAAACATATAAAAACCAATAAATAACTTAAAATGCACCAATTAAATAAAAAAGGAAACTGTTGCGAATTCAAAAGGTTGAAGGAAGCTCTGAAACGAATGTGCAAATTTTATGCAGGTTTATTGTACATAATAAGAATAAACCTTACAGCAACAACAGACCTCTCACCGAGCACAAGTCCACACACACATCTTCAAAGGCAGGGCCACGGTTATAAAACCCTGGATGTCGTCACCGCCTCCTGGAACCTGGAACCTCCTTGGACTGCTTCAGGACCGCCTTGGAACCACCTACACTACCACGTGACCCTCCTTTCTGTCAACAAACTATCAGCTCTGTATGTCAATCATCCAGTGTTATGTCTGTTGTATGTGCAGGCGTGTAACTGTTCCCTAGTGAAAACAAAGCCCGAGAGAAAAACGTTCTGCCTAGTGTCACATTTCACATTATAAGGCAGAATTAAGTGAATACAAATAATGGAACATAATGGGTGTAATGTAATACTGATAGAAATATATTTCAAAACCTTTCCTGGATCAGCTCTTCTCCTATTGGTCAACAGACAGGATAAAGCAGGATCCACGTGCAGATGTCTGTGCTGCCTCAGTTTAGTTTAAGGTTTAGTTTAAAACAAAAGCACAGGTGTTTTCCTGTTTGCTTTGTTTTAAACTAAACTTTAAACTTTAAGTGCATATATTCATTTAATGGTCTATTTATATATTTCTGCTTTTATTTCTAATAATGTCAGTAAGTCCTCCATAAATGTTAGTATTTACCACCTTTTTGACTGTGTTTTAACTGTTACTGTACATTGTATGAAGAGCATTTTATGATGTAGGTTTAGTCAAAAATGACAAGAGGAAAGTTAGAGACATTCTTCATTTTCCAGTGGGTTTAGCAGAAAATGTACATATCAACAGCGAAACAGCAACAAAACACATAAATACACAGTGCCTAAATGGTAAGCAGATGAGTTGTAAACAATTGAATTTTAAGTGTTTTGAACTGTGTGTTCACACAAAAAGCTGGGAACAGCTGGAATTCCTCAAGTCTCATATTTTGTGTGACTGATTGTACAGGCCTGTGGCCTTCTTAGAGGCCTTGATGATTGTAGATGACGGCTCCCACTTCAAGCATGGCTCCAAATCAGCCCTCTTTCTAGCCATGATGGAGGAGAGGGTACCATCTAGTGCCAAGCTATTCCTAGTCTTTGTTTTGTTGAGGCCCACCACCGAAAAAACCCTCTCTGCATCAGCATTCGAATGTGGGAGGACGAGGACCAGCTTTGAGGTGCAGCAAGCCTTGGAAATCTAAGTACTCCTGTCAACTGTGACAAATGAACCAAGAATACAATGGAAATATGCTCCCAAGTGACGTTTTCTTTTAAGTCCTTTAGCCAATTGATCACTGTATCTTCCATAGTGCTTCAAATGTACAGGTATCAGTAATGTTTGAGAGGCTATTTCTACTGTGTTCTTGGTGTTAAAAAATAAGCTTTACCTTATCTTTCCATATAGCCATTTAAGCCCAGAAACTCTCCATTTCAAATTCTTCTGGGTGCTGCAGTGGTGGCAACATCATTGTCTGGTACTCCAGAAACTCCTCTGCCAGTAGCTCATGCTCCTCTGGTCCATGGTAGGGGAGCAGGTGGGGAAACCTATGTATGAGCAAAAAGTTACACGTTTTTTTATTTTCTGAGTCATCAACCAACAGCAGAAAATAAAAGCATTTTAAAAGAAAAGCCACATAGGGAAATCTCATTTACATAAAGACAAAATGCCTTGTAAAATTCAAGATAAGTAGTAATTACTGAAAAACCCTAACCTCTCAACAAAGTAAAGGACGTCATCTATGCTGCATTCAGACCTCTGTCGAACATCAACATACGTTACATGTCTCAGTAGTGGTTCCTGTAGGGGCAGCTTCTTTATGGCATAGTCTACAGCTCTGAGCAGAAATGTAATGTTCCAGTTTATTCATCTTTTTATCCTGTTAAGCACCTTGGTCAATGCAAGGCATTGTAGGAAGGTGCTATACAAATAAAGTTTATTATTATTATTATTAAAGCAGCCTCATGGAAGTTATTTGTTGTGGTGTGATGTCTCCATCATCTAGCAACTTGTTCAGCTTAGCCCTGGTGGTGAAGCCAATGTTCAGCTTTCTTCCTGCCAAACAAATAGAGCTAACATAAATACTGTGTTATGCTAATGATCAGAGAGACATATTGGACAAGAAGTCATGTTAGGCTGATTGGTAACTCTAAATTGACCCTGGGTGTGAGTGAAACAGGTCCCTCTTGTAAATGAGTCCCCGTGGCTCAACGAGGCTAGCCTGTATAAATAAAGGTTGAATGAATGTGGTGTTGGGCTACTGGGAAAGTCATTCTTAATAAAATTAATAAAACTTAGCAGGTTTCTCATCAGGAGGTGAGCACCATATTGGGTTCCCCCATACTCACTTGTAATATTAGTTATCAAAAATAATCATGAATAATTTGCTGAGAGTTGCTGCTCTTGGGGGACACTGTTTGTTGCTGTTCTTCTGCCTGTCCTGTCTCCTGGTCTTCCATGTATTCTTCTGTTGCTCTTCTGCTTGTTGTTGTTCTGTTGGTTGTGTTTCTCTCTGTCTTTTCTGATTTTGTTCGTTTGTTAAATAAAACAAAATGCTTTGCTTTTGTCCCACCGATGGTCTTATTTTACTGGACATTTTAGAATCCTTTAAAGGATTTAAATGGTTAATCATCATGCTGGTTTAATAAATGTACTCAGTTAACAAGATACCATTATCTACTTGTGTTTATTCTTAATTTTCAATTCAATCTTACCTGCTCTTTGTTGCCAGGCAGACATCCGGCTAGCCAAACGTGCTAAATAAACCATATACAGTGGTATATTTAGCACGTTTGGCTATCACACTTTATTTCCCTAGTTTCTCTGCTCCGTGCATCTAATTTTTCCTTTCTTTCTAACATGTTTGATATTAATGTAATTTAATCCACTCACCTTTCCTCCTGGGAAGAGTCAGACCGCAAACACCGAGCTACATCAGCTTCGTCAATAACTTTCTGCTGAAACTTCCTGCAAACTGTTGCAGGTAGATGGAAGGTTGGAGCAAAAATACGGACTGGATAACAACGTAGATGTGCTTCACAAGGGTTGTGGTGAAAACGTGGAGCGGACTTTTGTATTTTCCCAATACGGAAGTGGAACGGAGTTGAGATTTTGACGTTGGTCAGTTTTCAGCGTGAGGAATGTGAATGCGGCGTGAGAGCGTGTGAAAACCCTCAAATGCGTGTGTCTCACGGTCATTACGTGAGAGTTGGCAGCCCTGATAACGTGAGTACACAAAAAAAAGGATTGCGTTGCTAATAGGCTAACGTTAGCCGCTAACAGGTAGCAACAACACAACGACCAAACTAACGTTACTTACCCTCGTAGTTGTGCAGGAAACTTGAGATACACAATTTAAAATCCCTTGATACGTTTGCTTGTCAGAGCAGGGGACCAGGCATCAACGATACGATGAACATCGCTGATACTTATCTTGGGCAGCTCTTGTAAACAGAGAACGGGGCTTAGACCGGAAGCTGGGAAACCCACTTCCTGTCAATGCGCAAGTGATTTACGACACTTGTGCACAGAGCCTATTGAGCTAATCGTTCATCTCTGATGATCTCCTGAGCTTTCATTTGCTTCATCTCCTCTACCAGTTGAGTAATGTTTTTTTGCTCAGCTCTCAAACTTGCAAGTTCCTCAGTGAGAAAGTTTATTGCATTTTTCAATTCCTCCATTAACTCCAAATTTTTATCCACCGAGTTTTGTCTCACCGACTCCTGTCTCAGCGACTCCTGTTTCTTTCTTCTCCCAGGACTCATCTCGCCTGCTTCTTCTGGCCTGGATACAGAAATTCACTGTTCCACAGCAACTCGCTCGCCGATTTGCTCCCGTCCACAGCAACTCGCTCGCTGCTCTGCTCATGTCCAACAGTAACCAGCTTGCTGTTCTGCTCACGTCCACAGTAACTCACTCACTGCTCTGCTCCCGTCCACAGCAACTCGCTTGCTGCTCTGCTCCTGTCCACAGCAACTCGCACGTTGCTCTGCTCCCGTCCATAGCAACTCGCTCGCTGCTCTGCTCCTGTCCACAGCAACTCGCTCGTTGCTCAGCTCCCGTCCAACAGCAACTCGCTCGTTGCTCTGCTCCCGTCCAACAGCAACTCGCTCGTTGCTCTGCTCCCGTCCAACAGCAACTCGCTCGTTGCTCTGCTCCCGTCCAACAGCAACTCGCTCGTTGCTCTGCTCCCGTCCAACAGCAACTCGCTCGTTGCTCTGCTCACGTCCAACAGCAACTCGCTCGCTGCTCTGTTCCCGTCCACAGCAACTCGCTTGCTGCTTTGCTCCCGTCCAACAGCAACTCGCTCGCTGCTCTGTTCCCGTCCACAGCAATTCGCTCGTTGCTCTGCTCACGTCCACAGCAACTCGCTCGTTGCTCTGCTCACGTCCACAGCAAACAGCTTAGCGCAGGTCCTGTCCACCAGCAACCAGTTCAGCTCAGCTCTCGTCCATCTGGGGCCTGGATGTAATTTATTGTTCCACAACAGCACTCCAAAGCCTCTCTGGCCTCACCAACTCACAGACTACAGATCAGACCACAGACTTCAAATCGTCAGCCCGTAGCAACAATCCCCAACTCCGTGGTGTTTGCCCGCATTAGCTTTTATCAGCAGCACATGGTTAGCGTTAGCTTGTAGCCTGTAGCCTCCACTCACAGCTTTGTTGTATTCTTTCGCTGCAACAAAGCACCTCCAGCGTGCCGGCCCGCGTTTCTTCGTAACAACCAGCGTTTTTTTCCGGGGTGAAGTCCTGCCGGTGTTATCGGCGAAGCACTTGAAGCCACATCTTCCTTCTTTTAGTCGCTTTACTCGACTTTCCTAGAGGGACTTGGTAAAATGAACAAGTCTTACCTTCTTCTTTTACTCGTTTACGTTGCCTCGAACAATTATAAACACAATAAAAGTCATATTTCCCCATTGCGACCGTTGGCAGTAATGAAAACACTCCAGTAAGGTTAGGCGGAGTTAGCCCCAGGTTCCGGTAAATTCTCGAAAAATGCGAGTGCGCATGCGCGATGACGTCAACTGGTAAAAGGTCTATAGAACTAGTTTTTGTGGATATTTCTTGTTTTGGGAAATGTATGACCACCACAGCCATCCTTCTATAACCATAGTGCTACATCTGAGATGGCCTATTCTCTGTGCTACAACCATGGATAACTAAAATGGTCTGTGTTTAGCTCTCTGTGCTGCACAACTAAAATTACTGACTCATTTCACTGATGTTTCCTGACAAAGTAGATTAACTTAATTTTATTTTAAAAGGCTGTTAGTATTGGTCATTTTTCTGCTTACCGGTAATTAAGAAAAAAACATTGAGCCATTAATTGATAAAAGCAGTGATTTTTTTTAATGACATCTTGAATTCTTCAAGTCCGGGACTTCACAAATAAAGTTTTATCAACTTGCTTGTACAGGTGCTGGTCTCAAAATTTGAATATGATGAAAAAAAGCTGATTTCAGTAATTCCATTCAAAAAGTGAAGCTTGTATATTTTTTTCATTCATTACACACAGACTGATCTATTTCAAATGTTTATTTCTTTTAATGTTGTTGATTATAACTGACAACTAATGAAAACCCCAAATTCAGCATCTCAGAAAACTAGAATATTACTTGACCAATTAAAAAAACGATTTTTTAAAATATTGGCCTACTGAAAAGTATGAGCATGTACAGCGCTCAATACTTTGTTGGGGCTCCTTTTGTCTGGATAACTGCAGCAATGCGGCTTGGCATGGAGCCGATCAGTCTGTGGCACTGCTCAGGTGTTATAACTATGAGAGCCCAGGTTGTACTGATAGTGGCCTTCAGCTTTGTCTGAATTTTTGGGTCTGGTGTATCTCATCTTTCTCTTCACAATACGCCATAGATTTTCTATGGGGTTAAGGTCAGGCGAGTTTGCTGGCCAATTAAGAACAAGGATACCATGGTCCTTAAAACAGATTCTGGTAGCCTTGGCACTGTGTGTTGGTGCCAAGTCTGGTTGGAAAATGAAATCTGCATCTCCATAAAGTTGGTCAGCAGCAGGAAGCATGAAGTGCTCTAAAACTTCCTGGTAGACGGCTGCATTGACCTTGGACCTCAGAAAACACAGTGGATCAATCAATACCTGCAAATGACATGGCACCCCAGACCATCACTGACTGTGGAAACTTGACACTGGACCTCAATTAACATGGGTTCTGTTCCTCTCCTCTATTTTTCCAGACTCTAGGACCTTGATTTCCAAAGGAAATGAAAAAAAATTCTTTAAGAGAACATAACTTTGGACCACTCTGCAGCAGTCCAGTCCTTTTTTCTTTAGCCCAGGTGAGACACTTCTGACACTCTCTTGTTCAAGAGTGGCCTGACACAAGGATTGCGACAGCTGAAACCCATGTTTTACGTGTCTGTGTGTGGTGGTTTTTGAAGCACTGATTCCAGCTGCAGTCCACTCTGTGACTCTCCCCCACATTTTGGAATGGGTTTTGTTTCACAATCCTCTCCAGGGTGTGGTTACCCTATTGCTTGTACATTTTTTTCTACCACATCTTTTCCTTCCCTTCGCCTCTCTATTAATGTGCTTGGACACAGAGCTCTGTGAACAGCCAGCCTATTTAGAAATGACCTTTTGTGT
>JBBPBX010017923.1:6282-21056 GCA_038048925.1 Garcialebias charrua
GATCTGATACACCCATATGTCCCTCCACGTGCTTTGAGGTCAGAGGATCAGGTACTCTTAATAGTTCCAGAAACTCGCCTTAAGCGCAGGGGTGACAGGGCGTTCTCTGTAGCAGGCCCAAGACTCTGGAACGAGTTACCGCTGCTCATCAAACAGGCCCCCTCCCTCTCAGTTTTCAAATCCCGGTTAAAAACTCACTACTACTCCATTGCTTTCAATGCCAGCTGATTTGTATTGGATCGTTTGATTTATGATCTGCAATGTTTTTATGTTTTTCGTGTTGTACTTCATTGTCTGTGTTACCTGTTGCGTGTTTGTTTGTCCAGCACTTTGGTGTGGACTTGTTCCTGTTTAAAGTGCTTTATAAATAAAATGGTATGGTATGGTATGGTAGATAGGAATTGAACAGGGAATACATGTAAATCTAAATGTTAAGAGTGAGAGATAGAAATTGGCCATTGGTGGCCTTGGCTGCCATAAATTAATCTTCAGCTATCACAATGGCTACCCCGCTCATTAGAACTATACTTAAAAATAAAAATAAAACACAACGAAAACAGGTTCATCAAATGTTTGGGGTGGCTGGTTTACATATATCTATGGTGGTGGTCATCTTGGATGTTCACATGGCAACCCAGTTTCCCACAGTGATCTTTCTTATGCCTAGATGCAGTCACACATTAAAATGGACGTCAGCACGTTGCTTATTTTTGTAGTTATCCAGCTCACATGATTAACGTGTATACATATTCAGCCTATTTGAATTTTGACATGGTAATCCAGTTTTTGATGGTGACCTTTCTTCGGTGTAGATCAGGGCCATACAAGTGGTGGCCCATGGGCGACTTCAGTCCTGCCCACTTCATTTAAAAAATAAAAGTTTTTCTTTTCTTTTTATGTTCTGGTTTTGGGTTCTGTTCATTGCATTTATGATTCATCGCAATAAAACAAACAAATTTAAAAGATAACAGATCAGTGTAATACTTGGTTTATTTACATAATGATTTTAATAGCTGGCTGTCCGGCCCCTGATGCTCACTTTCAGAAACTGTGACACCCTGAGCAGCTTTATTGAATAGCCCTGGTCTAGATGCAGCTGCATACCAAAATGGAAGTTGGCACGTTGCTTATTTTGCCAATTATTTTGCACACAAAATGGACAAACATATGGCAGCAGCCATCTTGGATTTTGACGTGACAATCCATTTTTTGATGGGACATTTTTAAGCCTAGATGCAGCCACACTTAAAAATATAAGAACTTGTAGAATTTAGTGTTTTAAGAAAGAAAAAAAAAGAAGAAGAAGAAAAAACCACTAAATTTTATTTTGATCATAATACCACATATAGAAAAGTGAAGATCGGGGCCATAAAAGGCTGTAAAACTACCGATAAGTGATACAAATGCTGGATGAGCCTTTGGCAACAGGTCAGTAAGAGAACCAGATATAAATAGAACATTTCAGAGAGGGTTCACCAGTCTAGAAAATAATGTTCCTCAACCAACAATCAGGAAGACTTTTAATACAGTTTAATACCTTCAAAATATTTAAAGAATCTGCAGAAAAATATCTGTACAAAAAACAAGGCAGAAGGTCAGTATTAGAGGTTTGTGCTCTTCAGGCCCTCAGGTGACACTGCATTAAAAACAGATCTGATTCTGTTATGAACGTCACTGTATGGGCTCAGGAACACTGTTCTGTAAACAGCTTGTTGTGCCACATGAAGCCATTTGTGAACACAGTCTCTAGGCCAAAGCTCATTTATAGACAGAGAAAAAGTGGAAAACTATTCTGTCAGTGATCAGACGAGTTAAAATGTGATAAAAAAAATAGAAATCATGTGGCACAGTTGTGTCCTTTCAACGAGAAGTTTGCAGGATCAACTATCAGCCTGGGACTTTCTGAGTGGAGTTTGAATGTTCACTCCGTGCACAATCATGTGAAGTTTTTTGGTTCCATGGTTCTTCTCTCAAACCAAAAAACATGGATGTGAGGTTATTTGGTATAAATTTGTCATAGTTCGTCCCTTAGGTGTCTGATGTTTCTATGTTTCCCTAATTGTGTTTTATTCAGCCAGTTCCTGATATTCTTAGTTTTATTAGTTTCCCCCTGTTTCAGTCCTGTTCTGTACTCCTAGGTTTATCTCCATGCCCTATGTTTATCTGCCCCTAGTTTCATGTTTAGTGTGAATCTCTTGCTCTCGCTGTAGTTGGTTTCTATTCATGTTTTAGGTTTAATGTTTCCCCTGGCCTTGGTCTCCTGCTGGCTCCATCTGCTGGTCTTTCCTTGTTAAGTCTCCTTGTAACATGTTTAGTCCTGTGCGCTAGTTTAATTATTCCTTGTGCTCTTTGTTTAGTCTAGTTTTGCTCCTGGTTTCAGTTTAGTTTAATCTTTGTTAAGTCTGGTTCTGCTCCTGGTTTCAGTTTAGTTTAATCTTTGTTAAGTCTGGTTCTGCTCCTGGTTTCAGTTTAGTTTAATCTCCACATCCCAGGTTTAACTAGTTTCCCAGTCCTGTTCTTTGTCCCTAGTTAATTGTCCCCAGGTGTTTGTAATTACTTTCTGTCTTGTCTGTGTGTATATATTCAGCTCTCTCTGTCTTGTCAAGTTGTGTCAGGATTGTCCTTTATGGTGTTGTGTCTCCGTCCTGTTCCCAGTCTATCACCAGTTCTGTCTAGTCTCAAGTCTTAGTCTATAGTCTTAGTCTCTAGTTCCCAGTCTCCGTTCTAGTTTTTAGTGAACTTGCTGCCCGGACAGCCTTTGTATTGTTTTTGTAAATAAAGACTTTGCATTTTTTTCTGTGCCTCCTGTCATCCTCCTGCATATGGGTTCAACACACTTTGTCAGCAGAACTTGACAAAATTGTCCCTATGTGTGAATGAGCATCAATGGTTGTCTCTATGTTTCCTTATGATGGACTTATGATCTGTGCAAAACACTTGCAGAGTGACTGCTGGACCTAGGCACCACTGACCCAGAAAAGAAGATGGATGGATGGAACCAGAGATATGATTTCTAAATTAAGGAAGAAAAATACCATTCAACCTGTTTAGGCTCATAATTCAAAACCCTGCCTCTCTGATGGTATGGGAGTGCTTTAATGCCCATAGAATGAGCAGCTCATCTTCTTCTTCTTCTTTCAGCGTTTCCCTCTTCAGGGGTCGCCACAGCGAGTCATCCTCCTCCACTTCACTCAGTCCTCTGCATCCTCTGTCCTCACTCCAACTACCTTCATGTCCTCTCTAACTGCATCCATATATCTCCTCTTTGGCCTTCCTCTTTGTCTTTTTCCTGGCAGCTGCATTTCTAACATCCTTCTACCAATATACCCACTGTCCCTCCTCTGGACATGTCCAAACCATCTCAGTCTGGCCTCCCTAACTTTATCTCCCAGTTGTTCAACATGTGCTGTACCTCTGATGATCTCATTCCTGATCTTATCCATCCTTGTCACTCCTAAGGAGAACCTCAGCATCTTCATTTCTGCCACTTCCAGTTCTTTCTCCTGTCTTTTTGTCAATGCCACTGTCTCCAGACCATACAATATAGCTGGTCTCACCACTGTCTTGTAAACTTTTCCTTTGACCTTTGCTGACACCTTTTTGTCACAAATCACTCCTGAAACTTTTCTCCATCCACTCCATCCTGCCTGGACTCTCTTCTTCACCTCTTTACCACATTCCCCATTTTCCTGGACAGTGGACCCCAAGTACTTGAAGTCCTGCACCTTTGTGACCTCTGCTCCTTGTAGCCTCACTGTTCCACCAGCCTCCCTCTCATTCACACACATGTACTCTGTCTTACTACGGCTGACTTTCATTCCTCTTCTTTCAAGTGAATACCTCCACCTCTCCAAGTTCTCTTCCACCTGTTCCCTGTTCTCACCACAGATCACAATGTCATCTGCAAACATCATAGTCCATGGGGATTCCTGCCTGACCTCATCTGTTAGTCGGTCCATCACCAGAGCAAACAAGAAGGGGCTCAGAGCCGATCCTTGATGCAATCCCACCTCCACCTTGAAGCTATCTGTCACTCCTACAGCACATCTCACCACTGTCCTGCTGTCCTCATACATGTCCTGTACCAGTCTAACATACTTTTCTGCCACTCCAGATTTCCTCATGCAATACCACACCTCCTCTCTTGGCACCCTGTCATATGCTTTTTCTAAATCCACAAACACACAATGGAGTTCTTTCTGACCCTCTCTGTACTTCTCTATCAACATTCTTAAAGGGGACCACAGATGCAAAATTCACTTTTTAATGTTTTTTTTTTACTCAACTTTGGGTATGTATTTCTTAAAAAATAGTCCTAGGACCAAAAAAAGGCACCCAGTGGTTTATTTACTCTAAGTATATTTATTTTTCAGTGATATAAATGTCTCATTTTCAAATCCTGCGGCTTGTGACGTCACAAGCCGCAGGACAACCCACCCCAACCTGAGTCCAGCCCCTCACCTAGCAACCCCTGGTGATGCTCCACCCACTTCAGTATAAAAGACGTCACGTTTTTTTCCTGAGTTCATGTCAGCACAATGGCTACTAGAGTTCGATGTTTCGTTGTTGTTAAAATGCAGTACCGCTAATAACTAATTATCTATCAACGAAAAAACTTATTTACGGGCTCTTAAATCAACCGGACGACTGCTTGGGGATGTGGTCCGTGAAAAAAGCGGTCCCCGCTAGAGAGAGCGTGTATAGCAGTTAGCAGCCAGTGTGTTACTCTGCAGCCTTATTGCTTGTTTTCGAAGAGTCAAACGAAGAGTTTTTAACATGGAGGGTGAACTTATGGATGTTTCTCAGCGGCCTACGCGACGCGTCAGCGCCTCATTTGCCCTGCCCAAAATGGCGTCTGCCTCTGGGTCTGACTCAGGGTCCCCTTTGGAGGGCGGAGTTAATGTAAACAGATTTTTGAAGGGCGTGGCCTTATCATAAACAGCCTGTTCAGAACGGAAGTCAGAAAAGGCACAACTAGAAAGGGGATATTTTATTATCTAAGAATTATTTTGTGCATTCAATTGAATGAACATGGTCTGGATAGCCCACAGACATACCAGAAAAAATTATAAAACCAATATTTGGTCCCCTTTAAAGCAAAGATGGCATCTGTGGTGCTCTTTCTTGGCATGAAACCATACTGTTGCTCACAAGATACCGTATTTTTCAGATTATAGGTTACACCTTTTTATGGTTTTTTCAAGGCCTGCGACCTATAATCCGGTGCGACCTATTTATGGATTTTTCCATATTTTTAGACCAATTTTTGACTCAGTTATGAGCCTTTTCAGTTTGGCAGAAAATGGTGCAGTACCACTTTCGGCCGCTAGGGGCGCAATGCAGTACCACTTCCAGAGGAGTACACTGACCCAAGAAGAAGAAGAAGACCGTTTCCAGCTCATGTGTCCGAAAAAAAGCTCCTCTGCTCGGACTGACTGTCGGCCTCCTGGTCTGGATGTAGCTGTTAGCTCTGTTTGTTTGCTGTTTGTTAGCAAGATAAGTCAAGAACCACTCAGCGGATTTTTCTGAAACTTACAGAATGGAATGGAATCACAGTGTGGACGTTTACAAGTGAGTAGCTTTATTAGATGTTTGAGATAAAAAAAAAAACAATCTTTTATTAGCATAGCTTGTTAGCTTGTGGATGTATATCTGTTTACGGTATGTTATAAATAGCTTCGAAACGAATCAGTGTATATTTTTTCTGCTTACAGAGTGTAATTATAAGGCTTTAATGTATGTTACTATGGTCTCGATAAAACGTTTGACATAAAATTTGATTTTTTTATTCGTGTCAGAAGCGGACTCGTCTCGTGTTAGCATTCGTTTTTTATCTGTGTACTTCTGTTTACGTTATAAATAGCTTCAAAACCACTCGGTGTATATTTTTTCTGCTTACAGAGTGTAATTATAGGAGCTTTAATGTACGTTACTATGGTCTCGATAAAACATTTGACATAAAATTTGATTTTTTATTCGTGTTTTCAGAGACGGAATCGTCTCGTGTTTAGCTTCTGGCAGACATTAGCAGCAGAGCTAAACACTCGGTCCATATTCCCGGGTTGACTCAGCGGTCAAGCGGCGCGTCAGCGGTGGATGACGCGTTGCGTCGGCGGTGACGTAGGTGCGACCTATAATCCGGTGCGACCTATTTATGGATTTTTTCAATTTTTTGGCAATAATTGGACACTGCAACCTATATTCCGGTGCAACCTATAATCCGAAAAATACGGTAGTCACCTCTTGTCTAAGTCTTGCTTCCACAATTCTCTCCCAGATCTTCATCGTGTGGCTCATCAACTTAATTCCCCTGTTGCTACAACTCTGTACATCACCCTTGTTCTTAAAAATGGGCACCAGCACACTTCTTCTCCATTCTTCAGGCATTTTCTCACCCTCAAATATGCCATTGAATATTTGAGTCAAAAACCTCACTGCCATCTCTCCAAGACATTTCCAAACCTCCACTGGTATGTCATCAGGTCCTACTGCCTTCCCCTTCTTCATTCTTTTCAGAGCTTTCCGGACTTCACCCTCACTAATCTTTCCCACTTCTTGGTCAACAGTTTCTATGACCTCTACTCTTCTTTCTCTTTCATTCTCTTTATTCATTTGCTCCTCAAAGTTATCCTTCCATCTTCCCATCACACTCTCATCACTTGTTAGAAAATTCCCATTCCCATATTTAATAAACCTAACCTGCTGCACATCCTTTCCAGCATGGTCCCTCTGTCTTGCCAATCGGTACAAGTCCTTCTTGCCCTCTTTAGTGTCCATTCTCCCAAACAACTCATACATATGCTCTCTGCTTTGCCTTAGCTACTTCCCTCTTTGCTCTACATCCCATCTCCTTATATTCCTGTCTCCTCTCTTCAGTCCTCTCACTGTCATATTTCTTCTTGGCTAATCTCTTTCTTTGAATGGCATCCTGCACTTCACTATTCCACCACCAGGTTTCCTTATCATCCATTCTCTGTCCAGATGACACACCAAGTACCTTCCTACCTGTCTCTCTAATTACTGTTGCTGTAGTAGCCCAGTCACTTGGAAGCTCTTTCTTACCACCCAGAGCCTTTAACAGCTCGTCTCTGAATTTCTCACAACATTCTTCCTTCTTTAGCTTCCACCATTTGGTCTTCTTCTCTGATTTTACTCTTTTTCTCTTCTTCGCAACAACAGTCATTCTACACACAACCATCCGATGCTGTCTGGCCACACTCTCCCCTGCTACAACCTTACAGTCTCCAATCTCTCTCAGGTTTCCTCTTCTACACAGAATGTAGTCGACCTGCGTACTCCTTCCTCCACTCTTATAGGTCACTCTATGTTCCTCCCTCTTTTGGAAATAGGTATTGACTATAGCCATTTCCATTCTCTTGGCAAAATCCACCACCATCTGTCCTTCCTGGTTTCTTTCCTTGACACCAAACCTACCCATCACTTCCTCATCCCCTCTGTTTCCTTCACCAACATGTCCATTCAGGTCTGCTCCAATCACCACTCTTTCCTCCCTGGGAATACTCTCTATCACTTCATCCAAATCTTTCCAAAATGTATCTTTCTCCTCCCCATCACATCCAACCTGTGGAGCATAACCACTGACTATGTTTAGCATCAGACCTTCTACTTCTACCTTCAGACACATCACCCTATCTGACACTCTCTTCACCTCTACTACATTCTTTGCCAACTCCTCCTTCAGGACCACCCCTACTCCATTTCTCTTTCTATCCACACCATGGTAAAACAGTTTGAACCCTGCTCCAATGCTGCAGGCCTTGCTGCCTTCCACTTGGTCTCTTGGACACATAAAACATCTGCCTTTCTTCTCTGCATCATGTCAGCCAGCTCTCTACCTTTGCCTGTCATTGTCCTCACATTTAGAGTTGCAACCCTCAGCCCTACATTCTTTACTTTACTCTTCTCCCTCTGTCTCCTGACACGTTTTCCTCCTCGTGGTCTTCAACTAACAGTATCACAATTTCCGCCGGCACCCTGTTTGTCAACAGCACCGGTGGCAGTCATTGTTAACCCGGGCCTCGACCAATCCAGTATGGTTTCGCTTTGATGAACTCGCATTATGGTTTTGCCAAAAGTGTTTTACATTGGTTGCCATTCCTAACACAACCCTCACCATTTATGCGGGCTTGGGACCGGCACAAGAAATACACTGGCTTGTGCTCCCTAGTGGCTGAGCAGCTTATGTAACTATAAAAAGGTACCACCAATGCAGACAAGTATATACTGTACAGGTTTTAGAATAAAATTAGCTTCTATCCAGACAATATTTGATCTGGTTTGTCCTTTTGCATTTCAGCAATACAAAGTTAAACTTATACCACTTCCATTACAATAGCATGGCTTAGTAGTCGAAAAGTTCAGATGCCAAACTGACCTGCCTTCAGTCCAGACCTCTCAGCAACTGAAA
Source organism: Garcialebias charrua (assembly GCA_038048925.1). Lineage (NCBI taxonomy): Eukaryota > Metazoa > Chordata > Actinopteri > Cyprinodontiformes > Rivulidae > Garcialebias > Garcialebias charrua. The sequence goes on from JBBPBX010017923.1 coordinate 14,711, forward strand.
ACATTTGACGCATCATGAAATGAAAAAAAATCCTGGAAAGAACCAGAACATCCGGAATCCTTCATCAGACCAAGAACATTCCCCTCCAAAAACTCCTGCTGCTGACCCTATCTCAACTTTTTTTGAGATCAGTTGCTGCCATCTAAATCAAAATTACTTATTCTCCCCCCCCCCACCCCCCGCCAAGCACACATTCTTAGTCTAAACATTTAATACATTTAGCACATTTCATTGTTAATAAAATGTGGGTCTATGAGATTTGCATATCATTGCATTCTGTTTAACCCACATCTCAACCTTTTGGAAGTTGAGGTTTTATTTTACAAGAATAAATTAGGCCGGTATGACAAGTCGTACAGGTGAACTGGAACAAAGGTGAAATGATTAGAACAGAGTTAATTTACAAGTTTGAGTGCTTTTGGTTTTTGTATTATACATTATTTTTGTATGTAAAATCTGACCTGACCCCAAAGCTAAATGAACTTACTCGCTTGTACGAGACCCCGGTGGAAAAAGGCACCAATGGCTTGATTAGCCTCATGGTGTACATCAAGTATAATTCTACATTTTACACAAAAGATCTAATTTGAAAATCTAACACTGTGGCTTGTTGTTGAACTAATGTTTCTAATATTCCAAATAATACCATAAATCAGTGAACAATGTCTTGCAGTGCGCTTTAGAGAAGGACTTGCAGAAGTTTTACGTTTCTGTGCAGCCCAGTCACAAACCGTGTTTCTTCAGTTTGTTTAAAAATAGAAACAAGATGGAAAAATATAGTTTTTGACTCTGCTGGAAGAGGTGGTGTTAGCAGCAAGCCTTTCTTCCATTGTCCTTCCTGTCAGGGGTTCAGCTTTACTGTGGGCCAGCCCCCACTTCCTCTACATGAGAGGAAAGGAACCACACTGATCTGAGATGGAGTACCCCCAACCAAACCTTACAACATCGACCCACGCCGTGACGCCGCCATCCTGGGCTTCTAATGGAAGTCCTGGGCATCCAGACGCTTCCCCTGCTCCGACACGGGCGTCAAGTAGCGCGCCACTCATCACTGGAAGCAGCAGGCATCCCAGATCTCCTTTTCTCTCCTCGGGGCAGGCCTTTTTGGAACATTGCAGGCAGATGTGTCCAGATGAGCACGTTCTAATTTGCAGGCCCAGGTTAATGCTCCGCCAGAAAGTCCCGGAGATCAATAGCTTTATTTCCCTAAAATACTGGCACGCAGCGAAGCAGCTAACGGGGTGCTTTTAATACCGCCACAGCTCCAGCGACGACTGGACTGTATTGATTGCGCCCATGTGGAAGTACGTGCACCTTCTGGGGAAGGATCTATTTGTGTCACCCTGGGCAGGGATGGGGGCTCCACTGGAGGAATAGAGAGCTCAGCCAATGGAGGATGCCAAAAAACATCAAAACAGCCATGTTTACAGATTACCCAAAGGGAAAGCAAATTACAGCAATTATGCAGGCTGTGGGAATACTGATATCAGCATACCTGCTATTTTACCCAGAGACTACTTTTTTTGAGCCTACACAGACAAAACAGTGCACTCAATTTGATTTGATGGCTAAACCCTTGACAAACAACGGGGTTTAAACGAAGCGCCTCACATCGAACGCATACAAAACAATGGCTTTCCGGGGGATCAATCTGTTTGTGTTAATCAGGTGCAAAAAATATATATATTTTACTTGTTGGTTTGAAAGCGACTAAGTAGTTTTTGTATAACCAGTATAAATGATTGTGAAATACTAGCATTTATCCAGTGCAGACAACATGCACACAGAGCAGCCTTATCCAAAATCAGGAGTCTTTGTTTGCAGCTGTCGTGACATATTCATGACTTGGGCCATAATAGTCAGATTCCTGATATTATCCCGCAGGGAGTGCACAGAGAATGGTGTCACATCCAATTACCGCAGCACACTGTAGAGGTAAATCAAAACTCGTGCCGTGAACTGTGGAATCCAAGGTGCGAGCACACGCGTGCACACACAGCCCGAGCAAAGCAAGACTACGGTTCTATGAAAATTAATATGATATTGGAAAACACATTCTCCCGGTAACTTGGAGGTCGTATATGGATTACCCTGAGAAATGGGAAAGGCTGGAGGCTGCTGGAGGCCTTTCTCCTCCAAACATCGACACCCGAGAAGATCTAGGAGCGAGGCGGACGGCGCTTACGCGAGAATTTACAATTATAGATTTGTTTGTCCGTGAGCAGAAATTGAAATTGCAGATGAGGATGTAGATGTGGCCCTTAATGGTTGAGGAACAGTCAGGTCCTTTCAAAACCGTCTGCTGAGCATCAGTAAGATGCTTTCCTGCAAAGCAAAACAAATGCCTTTGTCTTATCCTCCACACTGGTCCTTGGGAGGCATGGTGGCCTTCTTTTTTTTATTTTTTTTGGTTTTAGGGCATCTCAGCAGTGCACAGCCCCGGTTCACCCTGCAGCGGTGCAAAGCTCCTGCCCAATAAAACAGGCTGCATCCCCAGGGGCCCTGCCTCAAGCCTCCAGTCAGCGCTTGTTTTTGCACCATTTATTTAGTGTGACACATCTCCAATTAAACTGTGGAGGCTGCTGCATTCCCCCCATAACTACCTCTTATACCTCCCCATAGACTTTCTGTCACACGGAGAGTGTGAGTATGAAAGAGTGAAAAGGAGAGTTAGCTGGAGAGAGAGAGAGATCACATCTTGCCTGCCAGCTATGATCACAATGTCATTTTCTCCTCAGTGGTTAGGAGCCTCCTCTGAAAGGTACCCTGAATTATAATTATCAAAATATTGAACAAGATAATCATCCTCTTTAATGATGCTGCCACCTCACAGACGCCAAACACGGATGATTTGATGCTCTCGAAGCGTTTCAGAAACAAAATTGTCATATTTTTGGCTAAAATACAGGGAGTCCTCGACTTACGGCAACTCGGACTTACGAACGACTTACGAACAGTATACAGTTGTACATTAAATACAGCACTGGTATGTGTTTTTAGATGAAAGTGTGTTAGCTAACCGTTTGTAAACAAAGTTCTGTGCATGTTTATGAACCAGTATGTACGTTTGTGTTGAAAAACGGGTGTTTGGCGCAGCGCTAGCATACATTTTCCGACTTACAAACGAAAATCCGGACTTACGAACGCACGTGCTATGGGTTCCGACTTACGTCAAAATCGGATTACGAACGGTCCTTAGGTCCGGAACTCGTTCGTAAGCCGAGGACTCCCTGTACAAGAACTTGTCTTTGTTTTATGAGCGTATTTCCAAAAGGCTTCACCATGCCATGTGTCCATCGTTTGGTTTTTCTAAATGTTTTGGAGGTAAGCGTCTCCTTGCCGCCTCTCCATCCTCCCACGCTGGCCTCAGACAGTCACAGGAGGAGTGACTTTGTCCGACCCCAATATCGTCTGCTGGAGCACAGCTGAGGGCAGCAGCTGCCAGGGAGGACTGGTGGGGGGGCGCCCAAAACGCCGGCGCTGCCAAGTGCAGGGGCCGGCGGGAGCCCCAGTGGCAGCTGGGAAGGGCGGGGCAGCCAGCTGTGGAGCAGCAGGGTGGTGCGGGGGCGACTGGGTGGCGCCACTAAATCTTAGCGGGGATACATAAATGTGCACATCTAAAATATAAACATCCAGGCATGGTGAAAAAGTTCACACTTTTTATTTGATGCCCCCCCCCCTCCCCTTGAAGCACTTCTATTTACGCTCACCATCTGCACCGAGTCAGCGGCCCTCTTAACACCAAACACCACTCTCCCATCACGTGCTTCGGCCACACATCTGGTGCGCCATCTGCATCCCCTCCTCTCCGCCCAAAGTGACAGGTAGTCCCTCTCCCTCTCTGGAGGGAGCAGAAAAAGGAAAGAGGGACACGGAAGAAGAAGGTAATGTTGGGCGTAAATGTGCTCTGGCCCCTCTCTGGATGCATCTGGACGGAGCGGACATGCTGCTGAGCTGGGCCGGGTCATTACCAGCTGGAAACTCACTGCCAGAGAGCACATGAAGACAGAACAATTATATCATACTGTCACATCGCGACGGCACCAGTAGGGCTCGTCTAGTTTATGAGATCACCAGGAAGAGCACTTTTACTTAGAAACTGCTCAGTAGTTCAAAGTACAGGGAGTCCTCGACTTACGACAACCTGGACTTACGAACGCGCCTGTTTATAGATGAATGTGTGGTGTAATGTGGTTAACGTGTTAGCTAACCGTTTGTAAATAAAGTTCTGTGCATGTTTATGGACCAGTACAGTATGTACGCTTGTTCAGTCTCATGTCGATAAACGGGTGTGCGGCGCAGCGTACGAACGCCACGTGTTCTGAGTGCCGACTTACGTCTAAATCGGGTTACGAACGGTCTGTAGGTCCGGAACTCGTTCGTAAGTCGGGGACTCCCTGTATTATTAAACGTTACCAGAACCGCCTTCTTCCACCTGCGTAACATCACTAAAATTAGAAACATCTAAAAATGAGGCAGAAAAACTGGTTCATGCATTTGTCACGTCCAGACTGGACTATTGCAATGGTTTATTATCTGGGTGTCCAAATACTTAAAAAGTCTTCAGTTGATCCAAAATGCTGCTGCCAGTCTTAACTGGAGTTAGTAGGTTATATCTCCAGTTTTAGCTTCTCTCCATCGGCTCCCTGTCAAATCCAGAATTGAATTCAACATTTTACTTCTAACCTACAAAGCTCTCAACAACCTAGCTCCATCTTATATTACAGATCTTATTTCCTATTTTTCCTAGCAGAGCATTTCACTCTCAGACTGCAGGCTTACTTGTGGTTCCTAGAGTTTCCAAGAGCAGAATGGAAGGAAGATCTTTCAGTTCTCAGGCTCCTCTCTTGTGGAACCAACTTCCAGTTTCTATCTGTGAGGTTGACACATTGTCCAGTTTAAGACTGGGATCAAGACTTTCCTTTTTGACAAGTCCTATAGTTAGGGTTGGCTTGTTATGCTGCTATAGAATTAGACGACTGGAGGACAAATTGACCTAATTTCCTTAAATTAATTGTTAAAATTAAATAGTTTTCATTTGATATCATTTCTATCTTAACATGTGATTCTTGACCTGCCATTGTGTATCTGTTCCTCTCAAACCCAGCCAGTGGAAGCAGATGGCCACCTGTACCGAGCCTGGTTCTGCTAAAGGATTCTTCATGAGTTTTTCTTTTCCACTGTCACCTTCATGCTTGCTCAAGATGAGAGTTCTGCAATAAATCCAAAGCAGTCTGCTCCTCAGATAATTAATGTTATTAACTTTATGTATATGAACATTTCCATTCAGTGCCCTGAGACGACTTCTGTTGTGACTAGGTGCTGGATAAATTGAATTATTTAATATACACAGAAATATATTAAAGATTCTTCTGATTTATTATAATGTACAGTTTACATTGCCAAGACACAAACGTGACTTCCACGTGGATGAGTTGCAGAGAAAAAAAAAAAAAGTAAATATTAAAACAGCCATATTAACAATAGAGGGCACAAAAATCCTCGTCTTTATGCTGCTGTACATGTGGGACCAATAAAATGTGCACCATGATACAGATATCAAGCCAGTGATATAAAACTGCACAACCAAACTTTACTGTGAACTCATGGAATCATTTCAAAACAATATTTTCACATCTTATGTTACATATTTGACAGTAACAATATTTACTTTGCACACACACACACACAACACTACTTGAATGACATCAACTTAGACGTTTATTCGAAAAGGAGACGAGATTCCAGCATTGTTAACTAACCATCTACTGCTGACAATAATAAAATTAAAATAAAACTGTAAAAAAATATAGCGTGTTAGATTGTTCTCATTCACCACTTTGCAGTCAATGGACAGGTTGGCGGTGCTTCTGGGAGGGGGCTCAAGGGGACATTTATTCACAATCTGCAGTGGCATCTGCTACATTTTTACCTCACTGAGCATGACTGTTTAATGAAGGCCTTAGTTTGTCAGGTGCTGTGGCATAAAAATAAAATAAAAAAACTAATTTGAACAGCAAATTTGATGGGTTTTCACAAACAACCCTTTCCAAGTGCCGGATATGCTGTTCATAGTTGTTTGTTAAAAACAAAAACAAACAAACAAACTTTCTCATGTTTCTACAAAAGCCATGCCACTGACAACAGGTCTAAATTAAAAGCCATACAAACTACTGTATAATATATACAGTACTGTATTTAAAAAAAAAAGTGATGGGATTTGTCATCATTCAAGAGCATAAAAAAAAAATAGACATTCACTTTTTGAAATAAACAACACAGCTTTTAGTACAATGTCTTATACAAAGTTAGCTTCATCTAAAAAGCACAAAATAGATATTTTACA
>JBBPBX010017924.1:11493-33236 GCA_038048925.1 Garcialebias charrua
TATATATATATATATATATATATATATATACAGTATGTATATATCATGTCAGAGCTTATTACTGTGAACGATGTGAGCAGGGTTACCCGTCACAACCTTTCAATTAATTATTCAAGACTAGTTCAAGTTCAAGAATAATAATTGTTTATTTATCCACGGATTCTCTTCTTTTTGGATTAAACACATCTTGTGTGACCAGATGAGATATATAAGTGACATGAGACGTTATTATATTTGACCCATCAAGGAAATGTGGTCATTCATTTAACAGATCATTAAAATAACATCATAACATGTACACTTTGATTGGTTGATTTCAACTTCCTATAAAATAAACATCAACAAATGAAATTACGCATCCGTAATTTCTACTAGCCAATGAGTATTTAATGGACAACAGAAACAAGTTATGAGATCTTAAATAACTTATATGTGAAGGCACTTTAACTTAAAATTACTGGCAAAGATAAGAAAATAGGAGGAAAGAGGGAAGTTGTCTGACTGAGTGATTTTCAACCAGGAATGACAGCTCTTCCATGCGATGCCAGCTAAACGCAGGTACGCTTTAGTAACATCAACAACTTGTTACCTTGCAAAGATGGTCAGTCTCAGTTCCGGTAAGGAGAGGGCTTCCAACCTTAGCGTGTTACCTTCCCAGCGACTCCTGTGTCCGCCTGATCGCCCAGAAGTAACGGCAATCCGGTTGATTTTCAAAATAAAATATTCCTTACAAGGAATTTTTATTAAAAGGTTTGGAGCTTTAAGCTTGGTTGGATATACAGCGACGTGCTGTAGATCCTAGCTGAGAAACGAGGCCGTTGGCTCATAAATAAAAAAATAAAAAAATTAAAAAATGTCACATTTTTGTCATCTGTGTATGTTTCCCATACAAGACGAAATTCGTCTCTGCATTTAACCCAACCACCACCAGGTGGTGCAGTGGGCAGCCATAGATGGCCACGTTCACAGCTCGGCGTGTGCTCAGTCCAAGCAAATCACGACTCAACTCAACTGATCAGTTCAAGGAAGTGAGAGCTTTTAAAGAAAGCCTGACTTCCAGTGCTCACTCCTTCCCTATTGGTCAGTGGAGGCAGGAGGAGGAAATGGAAGTAGGAGGAGAAAAGTGTTATAAGGCAGAAGTAATAATGGGTTAGAATGTAGACGCCAGTTTTATGATTAAAACTGATTACTGTCTTAACACTTTTAAACAAATACTGTTTAAATAAACAAAATATCATGTTGACCTGTCCTTGGTTTAAACATAGTCTTTGATTATCAAAATATTGAAAACAATAATGATAACAAAATAAAAGAAGATTATTATTTGGATTATTTGAATTAGGACAAAAATAAAGAGTCTCTGAGTGAGATAATTTGTGTCCTGGATTCAAACTACAGGTAGTCCCCGATTTACGAGCGCTCTGATCTACGAGGTTCCAGACTTACGAGCTGGCGAATTTTTGGAAAAAACGCAAAAAATACTGAGTTTTCATGTGTTTTTTCACCACAGTTCGTTAGCTAAACATGTGGACACACGTTTCCGATCATTTTTATGCACTCATAAGCAGTTTTTTGATGAAAAACGAGTGTTTGTAGTCGCGCTAGCGAAACCGTTCCAATTTACGAGCGAAATTCCGGACTTACGAGAGACATGGCAACCGTTCCGAAATACGAGATTTCCGGTTTACGAGCGCCTCGTTGTAACGGATCTCGCTCGTAAATCGGGGACTACCTATAATGGGATAACAGTGTCATTCTCTGAAAGTTTTCATAGAAAGAGGTGTACCACTAGAGGTTTTCAGAGAAAGTGGTGTATCACTACAACTGTTTTTCTTTGACATTTTATTGTTGGAGTAACTGGGACCCTGCATGCATAATCTCATTCCACCATATGTACCACGTGAGATGCGAATGTCAATAAATCTCTCTGACTCTGACTATATACTAAAATACAGGAAGTCCCCGATTTACAAGCACATCGACTTACAAGGTTCCGAATTTACGAGCTATCATATTTAAAGGTGCTATGTGTAACTTTCTGTAGAGCGCAGAACTTAGAAAAATGTTAAACAGGCAAAGCATTCTGATCCCTCCCCCTCAGAGCCATATATGGCTCTGAGGGGGAGGCTCTGCTGAAATTCAAATTCAAGCTCTGTTTTTATTGGCTGATTCAAATTCAAGCTCTGTTTTTATTGGCTGGTTACAAACTGTTTTTATTGGCTGGTTAAGGACGGGTCACTCTGTGTTTTTAGTGTTTTTATAAATGCTGATAGAGAAGCAAGGGGACTATAGTTTTTTTCAGAGATTACTTTGTCTAACATCAGTCTGTCAGTAGATAGTGACAGAGTGAAGAAATATGTTAAAAATATATTGTTAGAAAAGTTACAGACTGCATTACAAAGTTACATAGTGCAGTTTTAATAAAAATATGAAGAAATATATATATATATATATATATATATATATATATTATTTTTTGTTTTTTTAACACACGGATTAGCAACGAGCTAAGATTAGCCAGTTAGCTCCAGTCTCGTAGCTCCAGCCGACAGACGGCTTTGTCCAAATCCGATCAGAGGTTCCTGCGCTCGGATACATGATCTGGAGCTGAACGGTGGTTTTGTGGAAGAACGGATGGGCGAAGTAAAACGACACTGTTGACCACGTGAAGCAGCAGCCAGCCAGCCGGACCGGATTAGCAACAAAATAACATTAGCCAGATAGCTCCAGCAGCCTCGTAGCTCCAGCCGACAGCCAGCTTTGTGCGATCAGAGGTTCCTGGAGCTCGCCTGGATGTCCGCCTGGCAGCCTAAGATATCGGGGGACACCGAGTTAACTTGGAGAAACAAAGCCGACAGCCTTTTTGGAGGGGCTAACAGGCTAAAGAGTGCAGCTAAAGGCGGTAGCTAACAACAAATAACTTGCGCAGATGGTTTTGGATGGACGGACACCGCGGAGAAACAGCTTTCGGTAAGTTATTAAATCTTTTTCTGGCTCCAAATATATGAAGTTAACATACTAACAGTCCTTCCTATAAACAGTTTGGACTATGTGGTGCTGCAGGAAGCTGCAAAGCTCGGACGTAACGCAGCGGAGCTAACGCGGCAGAGCTAACGCGGCGGAGCTAACGGGCGAGCTAACGCGGCGGAGCTAACAGGCAAACAGACGAGAGAAGCTGCAGCTCAAAGTAAGAAATTTATTTTTAATTTTTATGTATGTTCTTTTAAAATGTTTTAAAGTGTTAGGATAGACGAAGTGCTTGGTAACTGTTCATTACTGCACATGTACGTGTATCAGTGGCGGCTCATGTGGTATAAAAGGTAGTCCCCGATTTACGAGATTTTCATCTTACGAGATAGTCGTAGTAACGGAACTCGCTCGTAAGTCGGGGATTACCTGTAAGCTACTACTTACTTGTACTACTATTCGTACTTCACTTTGTAACTTATCGCGGTGCTTCAGGGTGCAGATTGCAATAAACGAAGAACTACTGTAATACTCAAACATGCACTGTATCTAAAATGTACAGTAATAGTGATGCTCAAGAGGTTTCTTGTCAGTTTGTCTGCATTTATAATGTTTATTCTAAAAACAATTACCATTAAAAAGATGTGTCACCCAAAACAAATAGAGAACTGCAGAATAACAATTTAAAACAGCCTCTCAATGAACACGTAAAAATTCCATAAGTTTATTTTATTTTATTTATTTTGTACTTTCTTGGACACAGCCTGTTTGCCTTAAAGGGGACCACATATTCAAAATTCACTTTTTAATGGTTTCTTTACTCAACTTTGGGTATTTACTTCATAAAAAAACAGTCCTAAGGCCAAAAAAATGCACCCAGTGGTTTATTTACTCTAAGTAGATTTATTTATCTTTGATAAATACACTTCGTTTCCCACTTCCTGCGGTTTGTGACGTCACAAACCGCAGCCAACCACCTCAAACCTGAGTCCAGCCCCTCACCTAGCAACCCCTGGTGATGCTCAACCCACTTCTGTATTAAACACATGACTGTTGTTTTTCATGATTTCATCTCATCTTTTGTTTATATGTTCTTAATTTCATGTGTACAGCACTTTGTTGCAGCTGTGGTTTTTTTTAAATGGCTTTATAAATAAAGTATAATTGTTATTTTTATGTTTTAGTTCAATTTTTAGTGTATTTGCGATCGCTCCCAACGCGCAGCCGGCAAAAATTAAACGAGCGGACCCCCGGCGTAGGGACCGGCGGCAACGGGACCCTCTTCTGGCGGATGGAGCGGAGCTTCAACTGTACAGCCTCGCTGCTGCCTCGAAGCAGCCTCGCAGCAGCGAGGACCTTCTCCTTACGGATTAATTTACGGGAGACACTTGGTGAACTTTGTGTTGTCTTGACTGGAACAGCGATAACTCCCAAAATCTCCGCGTGCAACGAGCGGAGCTGGCGAACACCGGAAGAGGAACAAGCTAACATTAGCATCGGATTCGGGTGGTCTCATGCTAAAAGGAGCAGCAAATTGCGGCGCGCTCAGACGGGTTTCGGTAAGTTATCTTAAGCTAGCACTAACAGTAAGTCAAATGAGTAATAAAAAAAGAGCTAATTTTAAAACAACAACACATTACAGATACTGGCTGTTACAGAGGGCGTAAACAGATCGTTGAAGGGCGTGGACTTCAGAACTTGTATCAGAAACCGGTCGTTCAAAACGAAAGTTAAAAATGGCAGAATTAAAAAGGGTATAATTGATTATCTAAGAATTATTTTGTGTATTAAAATGAATTAATATTGTCAAAATAGCACACAGTCATAACATAAAAATTTTAAAGACCTATATATGGTCTCCTTTAATGGTCTTTCTGGACAATGGTAAAACAGTAACACTTTTTTTTTTCATTGTTTGTAAACCTAATTTGAGTGGGCGTTCCTGTTGCTCCTGCTGCTCTGAAGACCCCAGATGGCGCCAACAGTTTCCACACCTGAGGATAACCTCCCCAATGAGATGTCAGGAGTATGACTGTCCTTGCCGCTGGAGCATTAAACCTGCCTCCGGTAGTCGTGCTTCTGGCCTTTTGTATTTTCTGATCTTTGAGAAAGACTCACCTGTGTTCATTTGCATTTGCAGCATCTCTCCTTGTGACTTACCTGTGCCTGGACAAGGTCAAGGTTTCTTTACTGTCATTCTTATCACATGTGCTACATGTGATGGAATGAAATTGTGTACACAGGGTCCCAGTTTCCTCCAACAAAATTATAAATTGTGAATAAAAACAGTAAGACCTAAGATATGAACTAAGAAATACGCTAAACTAAGAATACGCCAAGTACTAATAGTATAAAAAATAATACGCCAAACGATGTGGGGGTTTATGGAGATCACCACAGTGACAATGCATGTATAGATCTCATTGTGATCTCATTGTGGTCAAAGTGGTTCTTCAGGTTCTACAGAAATATATCTTCAGTCAGGTGCTCCAGAAGGCCCATATCCCCAATCATATTGTCTAAAAGTGATGTTTTCGCCATCTTGGCTGCTAATTGCTCCTCCTTGTCTTCTATTCTGTGTGAAGACCCGCTCCTCCTTGTCTCAAATCCACTCCGTGGACAAGAGTTTGTGAACCTGGGGAGATTGTCCAACTCTGGAGTGGCTCCTGAAGCCCTCTTCCACGGCTGTGTTTACTCTAAACTCGGTTCTGCTGAGCTGGATGTGGCTTGGGTGAGGCCCGGATGAGGTTCTCATCCGTTTCTCGGTACTGTATTTTTCGGAGTATAGGTCGCACCGGAGGAGTATAGGTCGCATTGTCCAATTATTACCAATAGATTGGAAAAATCCCTATAGATAGGTCGCACCGGAGTATAGGTCGCACCTACGTTTAGCTCTGCTGCAAATGTCTGCCACAGGAGCGCACAGCACGGATTTTAAGAAGATTAACACTTAAAAATAATTATTTGTTTGATAAAAAATTATAGCAATATTATGTGTCTGAGCTGAATTTTTCCTTAATAAATGACCGTAATTGTGAAATGAGCTGGATTTAAAAATTTGTTTCGCCGAAAGTGATAAAAAGCCTAATAGGTTGCACCTATAGGTCGCAGGCCATGAAAAAATGATAAAAAGGTGCGACCTATACTCCAAAAAATACGGTACTTTGAATGGACCTCCAGCTGGGTCTGAAGGCTCAATGACCTTGTTGAAAGAACCCCTGGAAATCTCTGGTGTCTCCACAGCTGCCTTCCTACCACACGCACTACTACCTAATCTACAGTAAGGCTGAGATCATCCTGCATCATGAAAAGATGTCCTCTAACCCAGGTCCTTGCTCCTCAGGGTTCCTGAATCCACTGTAAATAAAATCACTTTAAATGTATATCCGGTCTTGAAGTTTGTCCACTCTTCAGTCTTTGTCTCTGGGTATTCAGTTAACAATATGAAATACAACATCTGTGTGTTACAAACTGGGAACACATGCATATTAGGTGTCTGGAGATGGAACTAAGGAACGGATGACTGGAAAGTAAATGAAAAACAGACACATAAAACACATTTTTTTTGTTTAATTCACACATTTAGTTTTACTCACAGTTTAATTTAGTGGCACATCCTCCCTGTTTACAAAATGTTCACAACGTCGTACATGTCAAGGTTAAGGTTGAGCTGTGGGCGTGCTCAAACCGACACTCCATAGTATTTTCCATTCCAAAACAGCATGGTTGTATAGGTGTATATAAACCACTTTCCACTGAATGAATAGCTGCTGATGGATTAAAACAATGAATCTTGAGCTCGTCCCTCCTTCATCTGTCCCCTTGTCTTCACTCTAATTGTTAGCAAAGCATTCATTATAGGCCTGAGAAGAATACATGCAGGTGGCAGGTCCAAAGGCAGTAAAGTCAAAAATATACATTAGGTAAATGTGTCTCTAGTGGGTGTCTGGAAGTGATAACGCAGATTAATAGCTTAATCAATATTTGGCCCAATAGACTCTTCCAGTTTATCCTTGACAGTGTCAAAACAGTCTACAATCAATGGCTATTTGTGCATCAAACAAATAAATCTCTCCAGTCTGACAGCCCTATTTTTCACAATAGAGCTTGAACATTAACCAAAGGGGCAAAAAATTTGTGACTTGTAAAATTTTTAACAGTTAATTGTGATCAATTCATGATAAGCTGTACTGTCAGTTGGTTCATGGCAAAAAAAAATAAAGGGTGCTAAGTTAGTTTTTGTCAAATTTGGGAATGAAGGATCTCAATAAACTGAAGCACCCCAAAACTTCAAACTAAGTTTCTGCTGCACTGAATCCTAAGAGCTGAACAAGATTAAATGTTCTAATTTATTATTCATCAAGTGTTATCCCAAGTCACAAATGGCTGTGGCATGTCCATTAAATCCTGATGGGCCACCGATTAGTAGTTTCAGTGGGACTGTCTGGTTGCACTCCTAAATTAATCTGCAGAATCACTTGCATCAGGTGGATGCAGAAGCCTCCACATGCAAATTAAAATAAAATAAAAAGAATTTAGAATATCTTATACAGTACACTGCAGCTCATCAAAGCTTGATACATAGCACATCACAAGGCAGCAGCTTTAACATGTGAGCTGCAAATGTTTCCCATTTCTCTGGACATTGCATCCCATCAAAAGTCCTCTCAGATCCAGCTTGGTATTCATATACGATTTTTACAGTTCACTTGGCTATCATTTGCTTATAAAACTCTCAGTACTCAGATGAGAAAAGCAACAACGCTGTTAAGCTTGCAATATTATAATTATAATGCAAGATGGCCGCGCTCAGTGCAGCCGCAGCTTCACGAGTTCCCGGATCATCTCTAGTTTTTAGTAATTTTAAAAGTGTTTTTGTACCTGACTCTGCGCGTGTTTTGCGGGTGAATTACAGCCGAACTGATCTGTTAAGAATTGGAGCGGATTTACCACAGGGCACAGCTGAAATCAGCAACGAACTCAAATCAGAACTCGGAAGATTGGACCTGCTGAAAACGTCCTTCTGGAAGCAGATGCACTCCAGGGGAAAGAAAAGAAAGCGATGCTCACGGGAAAAGAAGCGGGGTTGTCGTGCAGGAATTATGACGAGAATGCGGAAAGACGCTAAAACCGGTAAACCCCCGATGCCGGCTCTTTTCCTGTCTAACGTTCGCTCACTCGACAACAAGATGGATCTACTTCGTTTGAGGGTGACCACGTCGGAGGAGATGAGAAGATGTTCCGTGCTTTGTCTTACGGAAACGTGGATTTCTGAGGAGACTCCAGACTCTGTTTACGAGCTGGACGACCGGCTCTTCTTCAGAACAGACCGGTGCTTCGAGACTACGGGGAAAACGCGAGGTGGCGGTGTTTGTATTTACGTACACAAAGATTGGTGCACGAACTGTGCTGTGATAAAAAGAGCTTGTTCAGCTGCCGTGGAGTTGATCACAATAAGATGTAGGCCGCATTATATGCCACGTGACTATTCAGTGATCGTAATCAGCGTTATTTACATAGCACCCGATGCTAATGCTAACGACGCCCAGAGAGAGATTCACGACTTACTCACCTCGCTGGAATGTAAATATCCTGAGGGGCTTTTCATTGTTTGCGGGGACGTCAATCACGTGGATCTCCAGGTGTCCCTCCCAGCCTTCAATAAGAACGTCTTCGCAGCCACGAGAGGAGATAAAACACTCGACCAAGTCTTCACAAATGTAAAGGGGGCATACACAGCGAAGACACGCCCAGCGCTCGGATCTTCAGACCACGACTCTCTGATTCTGGCGCCAAGAGAACTCCCTCCACTCAGGCGCCGGAAGCCGGAACAAAGAGAAATAACAATCTGGCCTCAAGATAGTTCCCCCATGTTGAGAGACTGTTTTGAGAGGACAAACTGGTCTGTTTTCAGAGAAGCAGCCACTGATGGTAGTTCAGTGGACATGGAATTGTACGCTTCCTCAGTCCTGGGTTACATCAGTACATGCTCTGAAAATGTATCCATAAAAAAATATGTGAAATCCTACCCGAACCGGAAACCCTGGTTAAATAAAGAAGTTCACGCCTTGCTAGCAGCCAGAGACACTGCATTCAAGTCAGGAGATAAAGTGGAACTGAGAAAGAGCAGGAATGAACTGAAGGATGGCATTAAGAAGGCCAAGGCCACGTATGCACAGAGGATCGAGGGACAGTTCACCTCACAAGACCCACGGAGCATGTGGAAGGGTATTAAATGCATAACAGATTACAAAGGCAAAAACAAACAATGCCCCAGGGACCCATCTCTGCCTGATGCCCTCAATAAGTTTTATGCACGTTTTGATGATCCAAACAGACCAGCTAGCACCAGACTCACCTCATCACCAGATGAAGAGCATCTCAGGGTGTCCGCAGCAGAAGTGAGAGGCAGTCTCAGAAAGATTAATCCTCATAAAGCAACCGGACCAGACAACATCCCAGGGAAAGTTCTGAAGGAATGTGCGGACCAGCTCTGTGAGGTGCTGGCTGACATCTTCACCACCTCACTTGCACTGGAGTCAGTTCCCACCTGCCTGAAGACCGCGACCATCATCCCAGTCCCAAAGAGCTCCACAGTGACTGGTCTGAATGACTATAGACCGGTGGCCCTCACCCCGATAGTCGCTAAATGTTTTGAGAAACTGGTCATGTCCCACATCAAGGCAACCGTCAACATCAATGAGGACCCTCATCAATACGCATACCGTGAGAACCGATCAACAGAGGACGCCATTTCTTCCGTGGTCCACACTGCTCTCACCCACCTGGATCAGAAAGACTCATACGTGCGTCTGCTCTTTGTGGACTTCACATCTGCCTTCAACACCATGATCCCCCAAACTCTGATAGACAAACTATCTACACTTGGACTAAGCCCCTCCATTTGTAACTGGGTACTAGACTTCTTAACAGACAGACCACAGTCCGTGAAGATTCACAACTTCTCCTCCTCCACCATAAACCTCAGCACTGGCTCTCCTCAAGGATGTGTGCTGAGCCCCCTTCTGTTCACTCTGCTCACATATGATTGTACAGCCACACTTCCAGGCTGTCATATTGTTAAGTTTGCAGATGATACAGCGGTGGTGGGATGCATCACAAACAATGATGAGTCCAGCTACAGACAGGAGGTGGAACATCTGGAGAGCTGGTGCAAAGAGAACAATCTTCACATGAATGTGAAGAAGACAAAGGAGATGATTGTGGACTTCAGAAGGAACAAACACACCCATGCCCCACTGGTAATAGGTGGGTCTGCAGTGGAAGTGGTCTCCAGCTACAAATACCTGGGTGTACACTTGAATGATAACCTCAGCTGGAGCAACAACACCACCAGCCTGATCAAGAAAGGTCATCAGAGACTCTACTTCCTCAGACGGCTGAGACGAGCTGGTCTGAGCAGCCCAGTTCTCACCTCGTTCTACAGGTGTGCAGTGGAGAGCATCCTGTGCTCCAGCATCAACGTGTGGCATGGAGGCTGCACAGTTGAAGAAAGAAAAGCTCTGCAGAGAGTGGTGAAGGCTGCACAGAAGTCTGTTGGAGTCAGTCTCCCCACCATCACAGACATTTACACCTCTAGATGCAGGAAAAGAGCCACCTGCATCATGAAAGACCTCACTCATCCAGCACACTCACTCTTTGCCCCACTCCCCTCAGGACGGAGGTTGAGGAGCATCAAGTGTAGAACCACTAGACTGAGGAACAGCTTCTACCCTGAGGCTGTTAGACTCATGAATAAATAAAAATAAAATTAAAATAAACACTGCAAAATATCACATCATGGTGATGCTGATATGTTTTCTTGTTGCTGTGTTCATCTGTGACCATCTGTGACCATCTGCTCATACAAACTCATGTTCGTGCTGCTGTTTATTCCCACTATATTAGGCTTAGTGTATTACTAGTTGATGTTTTTCTTAGTTAGTTCTCGATGTTATTACTGTTTTTCTCTTTCATTTGTTGTTGGATGTAACTGGGACCTCGTGTACATAATCTCGTTTTCATCTCATGTACCACATGCGGTGCAAATGACAATAAAGACTCTCTGACTCTGACTCTGAATATGCTAGGTGCATATTATCTTTTTCCAAGTTTGTTTATTCTGCTTCTTTATACAAAGTATATATATTTTTAATTATTTCAAATGTGCCTTTTTCTGTATAATTAGAATATGCTACTGGATACCTCAAATTTCCCCGGGGGGATTAATAAAGTATCTATCTATCATCTATCCATAAGAGTAAATTCTATTTTTATCTGTTTTGATGTCACACTGTTGGAGTGTTCTGATACCAGAATATTTTTGTTGCAAATGCATGAAAATATAAACCAGTACAGGTGACCCCCGAGGTACGAACGATTTAGGGACCTAAGAACGGTTCGCAGCTCGATTCTGCCGTAGCTAGGGGGTGAAAATTATTATTATTTTTTTAATTATCATGCTAACGGAGCGCGCGCACACATTTAAGCATGTACAGTAGTGTACTGTAATGTTAAACATTGCTATTCACATTTACAGAATAAATAAAAATATATTTTCTTACTTTGAGATGGTCAAAGCCGACATCTTAGGTTGCCATGCGTTGATTGTTGTCGGGCCGAGCAGCGCGGCGGCCGGCGAGTGAACCACCGCAGCTGCTCGAGACCTGTGTTAGCTAGCTGGCTAGCTTCTGCTAGCCAAGCCATGAGCTGGTGTTGGAGCGGCGGCGCGATCAATCTGCAGCTCCTGCTCCAGCCTGAGACGTCCACAGAGCTCACAGAGCGATTCCAGCTAGTAATTAATCCATATGATGCGATCCTGGTCACAAGTGTTCAAAAGGCCGGCTCCCGTGTTAGCTCCCGTGTTAGCTTCTGGAGCTAGCCAGGCCGGAGGTGTAGCAGGCCGGCCGGAGGTCTTCGCGCGGCGGCCTGGCACGATCAGCGATAAATCCGCTGCTGCCTGAGACATCCACAAAGTTCACAGAGACGTTTCCAGCTCGTAATTAATCCATATGAAGCCATCCTGGTCACCAGTCTTCGGCCGGCTCTCGGCGCCGGCAGCTAACCTAAAATGGCGTCCGGTGTTCTACATTAATTTGTGACCGTCTAAACTGGAGACCTTCAAAGGCCCCCGTGACTGAACATAAAATGGCGTCCGGTGTTCTACATTAATTTGTGACCGTCTAAACTGGAGACCTTCAAAGGCCCCCGTGACTGAACCTAAATGGCGTCCGGTGTTCTACATTAATTTGTGACCGTGTAAACTGAAGACCTACTTCCTGCTGCCCAAGATTGCTAAAAAATGATCAGAAATGATCATTTTTATCATAATTATTATTTATAAAGCCTTTAAAACAACCACAGCTGCAACAAAGTGATGTACACATGAAATTAAGAACATTTAAACAAAAAACAAAAAAACAAAAAAAAAACAATTTTTTTTTTTAATACAGTAATTTCATATTTTTATTAAATATGATACGTTCGTAGGTCCCGTTGTTCGTAGGTCGATGGATTCGTAACTAGGGGGTCACCTGTAGTTGCCAAGGAGCTGGACAGTACCATGTGAAAAACACATTTCAAACCAGAAATAAAGACTTGCTTGCATAAATAAGTAAACAAATAAATACACTTATTTTGGTGCTTATTGCACACATAATTTTCTTTATTAAAAATTCATTTTTCTTTGAAAAATCATTTCCCAGCTGTTGTTTTGTTTTGTTTTTGATAAGTAACCTATCAATACTACATCTGTTAGAGATTAAATGTTGTGTTAAGGCCGTTTACTAAAGGTATTTGCTGCTGATAACTCTTATTTTAGCTGATAAATAAACAAGATAACATATTTTAGAAATATTTGTCTGTGTCCATTTTGCAACCTGCTTGTTCATGACTCTGACTGCAGGGAAGGGAATGTCTCTTCAGTTAAATATTGTCTATACCTGCAAATAGTACACACATCCAAACCCTACAACCTCACAGCCTCCTACACAAAATATATCTTTAACCAATAAACAATACCAAAATAATAACATTTTTTGTTTTTACTTGACATTTATCTCAGCAATTTTTTAAAATATATATTTTACTTTAGAAAAATGCTGAACGCTAGACTTTGACATCTGTCACATCTCTTATTGCAACACAGATATATTTAGACTATAAAGCCTGATTGAGCTTTTAAATCCTTGTTGCATTCAGTGTGAGTGACAGAGAGACAGAGTACAGAAGGGATAAAGGAGAAAACAGGAGGGGCAGGCCGGGGTCCAGATGTGGAGAGGTCTGCACATCTCCAAGTGCTCGAGCGCAGCAGATGGTACTCTCTGCGATCAGAGGTATAATTCACATTAGTTGATGTGAGCGGGGCACAGAGTCGATAGGGGACTTTGAGGGAAGTCTACATCTGTTTGAATTATCCAAGCAGGGAGAAGAATGACAGGACCACAGAGGGCGACCAAACATCTAACATAGGCAGCTGTGGCTGAGTGGTTAGAGCAGTTGTCCTTCATTGGGAGAGTTGGGGGTTCAATTCCACCAGTGGTTACATGCTGGTGTCCCCAGGCAAGTCACTGAACCCCTTATTGCCTCCGATAATTGAAGTTTTATGATTTGGTGGACTATAATATTTTATTAGTAATGTATAGAGCTCATAATAATACACTACCTTCATACGTTCAAATTTTGTTAAGAGAAAAAGCTGTTACAGTCTTAAACGTGCTATGTGTAACTTTCTGTAGAGCACAGAACTTAGAAATATTTTCAACAGGCAAAGCATTCTGGCAAACAGGCAAATTCAAGCTCTGTTTTTATTGGCTGATTCAAATTCAAGCTCTGTTTTTATTGGCTGATTCAAATTCAAGCTCTGTTTTTATTGGCTGGTTACAAACTCTGTTTTTATTGGCTGGTTAACGGCGGGTCACTCTGTGTTTTTAGTGTTTTTATAAATGCTGATAGAGAAGCAAGGGGACTATAGTTTTTTTCAGAGATTACTTTGTCTAACATCAGTCTGTCAGTAGATAGTGACAGAGTGAAGAAATGTGTTAAAAATATATTGTTAGAAAACTTACAGACTGCACTACAAAGTTACATAGTGAGACTTTTGCAAAACCACGGTACAAAACTACCGTAGTTTAAAGGGACGGTCTATTTCAATACAGGGAGTTGAATTGTGGAACGGTTTGGGAA
Source organism: Garcialebias charrua (assembly GCA_038048925.1). NCBI lineage: Eukaryota > Metazoa > Chordata > Actinopteri > Cyprinodontiformes > Rivulidae > Garcialebias > Garcialebias charrua. The sequence goes on from JBBPBX010017924.1 coordinate 25,645, forward strand.
ATGATGTTAAAAATACAAAATCAGTGCTTATGTTTAAAAAATGATCAAAACTAAATTGTTAACAAAATACTAAAAATGTCAGTTTAAATGTTTAATGTACTAGAAATTAGTAGATCCATGATGAGTTACGCTTTTTGCTCGATTACTCATGTATAATTATTGTTTGAATTGATTGTTTGAATTGTTTCTGTTTTTGAAAAAAGGGGCAGATATAATAAGATTTCTTCTTCTTTCTGCCACCTTTCATTTTATGTTTTTCTTTTCATATAATATGTTAAATGTTTTTTTTTTCTTTGGTATTGTAAATGTAAAATGAATAAATTAAATAAATTCTTCTTCTTTCGGCTTTTCCCTTTTCAGGGGTCGCCACAGCGAGTCATCCTCCTCCACCTCACTCTGTCCTCTGCATCCTCTGTCCTCACTCCAACTACCTCCATGTGTGTCACATCAGTGTATGAATGTGATAAAGCACTGATTAGTCTTTGTAAATATATAGTAGAGTTTTTCGTTCATTCAACTTTTACTGATACAGGTTAGTCTCATTGAGCCTCAAGGACTCATTTACAAGAAAGACCTGTTTTAAACAAAAAATGATGACAACAGTAGACAACAATGGCAACATTAGACAATCAGAAACAAAAGTGTATAAATTGAAATAATAAATGGAAGAGAAAGGAATTAAAAAAAACAGCATTGTAAAGCGATGTAAAATATTAAAATCAGGAACATGTCTGCATTGGTTTTTGCATGAACTTATCAGATATTTGAAGCCACTTAGAGAAGTCATGGTCGAGAGCTTCAAGTCTTGTTGCAGGATACTGCAGGAAACAGGAGCGGAGTAGGAGAAGGCTCTTTTGCAGAGTTCAGTCTGCACTGGGGGGTACACTGCAGGTAATAATGTCCTGAGAGCGCACACCGTATGCTATGTAGCAGAGATGGGGACTCGAGTTTGGGACTCGGACTCGAGTCGCACTTAAGTCGCAAAAACAGAGACTTCAGACTCGACTCGGACTTGCATTCACTTGCATTCAAAAGACTTCCAACTCGACTCGGACTTGCATTCAAAAGACTTCCAACTCGACTCGGACTCGCCATTTGAGACTCGTGAGCATCGAGAATTGTTCTGAACCGGGACTAACTGTGCGGTTTTCCCGAAATCGTTCAAAATATTAATTTGCGATTCCTATGTTCGATGCTAGTTAGCCAACCGGAAGTAGCCGCCACCGAAAACCAACGAAGAAGAATCCACCGGAAGTGTGCATCTGCTATCGATAGCGTACTAATTTAATAAAATGACCAGTCAGGTCAGTGCAGCACTTGCAATAATTTTCTATCATGCAAAGGAGGGTGGAGAAGTAAAATAGTGTCCCGTCTTTGACGTACTCCACCGGATTATTTTTGCTTCGTATCCGACCGGAAGTACAGAGTAGTCCGTCTGCAAAACGCTCCGCCGAACTTTTCGCTAATCGCTACCTCTTCGACTCCATCAGGTAAATAAATAAACTATAAACTACATCTCATACCAACATTAAGGCAGCTAACAAGTTATACTCCGCTTAAAGCGGTAAGTCAGCTCAAATACACACGATGCTAACGTTAGCTTGTATTTTTTCTTAGACAAACGACCTGAAATGGCTTCACAGTGTTCAGTTCACCAGTGACTGTCCAAGGTAAAAACGTCAGTGTTAACTGAATGAAGAGTGCCACAGAACAGTTACAGCATATGTTGTGAAAAGGTTGCATCCCTTTTCAGATGTGGATTCAATTCAACCATGGATTGCACTTACATTGCACTCAAATCCAACACTTATTAACATTCTTAATTCATTTAAAGTTCTCTGTGTCTTTTAAAATGTTTTAATGTCTCTAGTTTTCATTATTATATAATTTCTGTTTATGTTCTCTTTCATTCCATTATGAGTGAATGTCACAGTTTGAAGAATTATTGAATAGGTTAGTTAGGCAATAACAACAGAGCTAATAATTGTACACATTCTCAGTCTTAAAAATGATTTAATAATCTCTTTTTACTGATAATACTGATAAACCTGTTGTTTGTTTAGGAACCTCCCTGCAGTCTGTCCAGAAAGTCTCCACTGGAGGAGCGTTTTGCTGAGGAAAGGGCACAACATAATTTCACAGCTCCATGTCCATGAAGAAACAAATGGAGAGAGGGCTGCAGATACCAGGACATCCCACCAGCTGTTCTGTCTGAAGATCCTGCTGCTGGTGGAACCAGGTTAGCCCATCAGTGGGAGCTCAGTAACATGACTGCAGCATCAGACACTGGACAATATTATTTGTACTGTATAATAATAATAATACTGTATATGTTTGTGAGTCCTCCATGTTGGCTCTCTGCCCTGTGAGAAATTCATAGTAAATGTAACAAAAAGGAAAAAGTTCATAGCATTAAATTCAAACAGAAGTTCAAATTATTTCATCCTGAAATAACTCTGGCTAACTACTGTAGCTTTTTTATAACATGGAGTTAAACTCAAAGCAGTCTCCTCAGATAAATAGTGTTACCATTATTTTTATATTAAAGTTTCTGTTAACTTATTATTTTTACATTTGATTGTTTCTGTTCAGTGCCCTGAGACAACTTGTGACTTGGAGCTATACAGTATAAATAAACTGAACTGAATTGAATTGAGGAGAGACATTTAATGTAATGTTTTGGCCTCTACATTCAGATAAAAATAAGCTGTAACGTGTAGTCAGTCACTGCCTAAAAGGTTGTTAGCAGCTGCTACAAACAAGCTTAGCGTCAGTGTGTTAATCTAATGTTAACCTGGATATTTTTAAAAGGAGAGACATTTAATGTCCATTGTTTGCGAATGAATAGCATACATTCATTCACGGTGTCACTCAAATATTAGGGACTTGACTTGGACTTGACTTGGACTTGAGATCAGAGACTTGAGACTTGACTTGGACTTGAGATCAATGACTTGAGACTTGACTTGGACTTGACCTGGACTTGAGATCAGAGACTTGAGACTTGACTTGGACTTGAGATCAGAGACTTGAGACTTGACTTGGACTCGCAAAAAATGACTTGTGAGCATCTCTGCTATGTAGTGACATGTAGGAGATGTATGAAGGCAACAGACCAAGAAGTGATTTAACACTGATAATGTGGGCTGATTTGAGCTCTGGGCCATTGTTCAGCTAATTGTGAGCAGTTAGTCTGAGACGGTGCTTGCACGCTCAGCAATCACGTCCTCTTATCCTAAAGCGAAGACGACATGATGTCTTTCAGGAGCAGACAGGTTGTCGCTCTGAACAAAGGCCCGTTTATGACTTTTAACCAACGTGGAATTGACACTTTGAACAGTTTTTGCTTTTGTCATCAGAAAACATGACCTGCACGTTTCATAGGACATTTTATCAAAAGGACTTTTCACACCTGTTAGAATAAATTACTCCATTTGAAAAATTGCTTCTCAACTAAGCTTTGTCAAAAATATATGTTTCTCTTTTTTTAATTTATTAGTATTTTATTGTTCTTGCCCCGTCCATTATGGAAATGATGCACTACAGCTTATTCTATCATTTTTTCATGTGATGTGTGCCATATTTGCACAAACAAGCAGAGTAGCACCTGCCCTTGGCATCCCCTGCCATTAGTTTGACCCATCTGTGCTAATTAGAGTTTAAAAAAAAGCCAAATGCCATGTCTCCATGCGGGCACATGCTTTTCATCAAAGTAAAGAGTTGGCACCATATGTTGTGTGCAAGGAACTGTACATTAAAAAGTCAATAGATAAATAACTAAATTATACTTAAATGTATTTACTGTAGTTGTTGATTTCTTTATTTTGTGGCCATTTTGTTTAAAAATAGAAAAAAGTTCTTACTATATTTGCAAAACAGCTTGTTTCTACCCACAAGGGCAAATAATGCTTGAACACAAGTTGTCCCCACTTTGTTGTAAAGAGGAGGCAACATTTATTGCTCATTTTATCTCAACTGTACAGAAAAGTTTACTTTCTTAACATATTTGCAGTAAAAGTTGAGATTGGACTCATAAAACGTCTAAAACGCCTCATTTAAAGTTTGTTTTTACAGCTAAAGGATGCTTTATTGTGTTCCCAGGGGACAAACAAACTCAAAGCAGGCTCGGCAGTTTCATTACCTGCACAAAAAGAAACAAAAGGACCTAAAAGCTTTAAAATTATCAGTAAACGTGCATTTATATGTTATACCTAATTTCGAAATTAAGTGTATATTTAGTAAATTACTTTAATGTGTTGGTAGGTTTAAATTCTAAAAATAAGATTTGTGTGACTGAATGGCAAACCAACTTAAAGCTTTAATAAAATCAATAGTAAACCAAACTAAACCTGAATCTGGTTAATTAAAATAAAATAATTAAAATAAAAACAGGAGACCCTGTTGGGTAAGTGATGTGTTAACATTTAAAGAGGCACCAGAGAGGATATTTTAGAGAAATTCACTGAACAGAGAAACTGATGTGACAAAGAATCCTACCACTTTAAATATAACAGCTGAGTTACTCAGACTCAACTAATAAAACGTAAACCATAACCTTGTAAAAACAAACATTTTATCTCTGTCACAGAACCTCCATACATGACACAAAAAAGCTCGACAATACATTTTTCAAAGCGGCGTCCTTAACACTTGATGGAGGGAGGACTCTTTGTCAGATGTTGTTACCTCTGAAGCTGCAGTGTCTGCAGATTCAAGCTGACCCACTGACTCGACTAAAGAGGTTGTCAAAACCCATCAAAATTAAAATCTGGCCAACTCTTAAAGTACATTCATGACAAACAAAGACATTTGTGTGAGTTTATATTTATGTTAAGCAACATTTAGTTAAACAAATGTCCTAATTTTATTTATTTACCATTGCATGCAAACAATCTGTGTGAATCAGTTTGTGACTATTTCATCTATGTGAATAAAACATTGGAATTACTTCAGTCTTCTATTATTTAATTTGTTTTGTGTTTTGCAAACATGCATAAATGAGAAAACATACTTATTTATAGTATTTTTATATACTTATTTATGTGCTAATTAGACTAAATGTAGATAATTTTAGGCTATGGAGTAGTCAGAATATCCAGAGAATATATTAAGTACATAACTTGCTTGTGTTATGGCCAGAAGAAGGTCAGATCTCTGGACGATGTGTTTTTTACTGGTTCACCTGATTAGAAAGAAAACGTTTTTTATTCTGATTATGATGCATTCTATTTGTTTGCATTCGTATTCAAACGGTTTTTATCATATTTAATGTTATAAATGTTATCCAACACATAATAAAACAACAAATAAATAAAAATATATAGATCCTTTTTTTTAACTCTGATTAATGGAGTTGGGAAATGACTGCCATCTAGTGGTTCACTTTTGTTATTGCATCTCACTGAATAAAACACCCTGATTATTCCCTGATGCATGCTCAATTCTACAATTTTTTTTCTTTGTTTTGTTTTTTGAATGTCCAGAGGAACAGACTTAGCTTTTTTAGACCCTGATTATTGTTATTATTATTAATTTGTTTCTATTTTGCTTAAGGGTTATTGCAGCTGAGTAAAATTATCAATAATTAAAAGAAATAGCAAAGTAAATTAATTTAAATCAAATAAAATAAAGTTATTTTTGCTAAAGTTCAGTTTGTAAATCTGGGGTAGAAGAGAAGCAACAACAGTCCATGACTGTTTATACTGCTGCAGAGCTTCTGACTACAAAACATGTATAAAACATAATTATTTTCAGGAGCTACTGAAGCGTTGATATCTGGGCTCCAGGTTCAATTACGGAGTTTCTTTTCAGTAACAAACATAATCCATTAGGACAAAAAAACACTTTGTCATTCGGCCTACAAATTGTCTTTTGAAGTGCATATTAATAGCTCTGGATTCAATTTTTCTCGAGTGAAAATCCCCAGATAATGTGAATAGGAATCAGATTATCGCTACATATCCACAAACAGTGTGAGTTCTTCATCAACACGGCGAAAGAATCAGGTAAGAACAAAAATTACAAAGAATTTCTAACTACAAACTTTTTTTTAATGTTCAGCATTTCTAATATGGGCAGAGTTGTGAAGTTTTCCAATTTATCTCCCAGCGTGGAACCAATTTGGCACCAGTTAACAGTTAATCTGGTGTTTTGGTCAGTAAAGTAATTCTTCAACTTGAAAAAAAGTCCAACGCTAAGCAGCTGAATTGGGGCGTAATGCCACTTTTTCTGGTGGAATCGGTCAATAAATCAATTCTCCCCCACTGGGAGAAGAACAGGGGTCCAATTAAATGGTTTATTCAAGCCATAACTGTTCTTTGTACACATTCATGTGCGAACTGGCTCGAGTTGCTCTCGCAGCAGGAAGCTGAAGAAAAATCCCACTTTCTACAGCACATTTGAAGGATGTGTACAAGATTTTGCTGCAAACATTGAAGGAAGTTCACTTCTCTACTTGCAAACAGCTGCACTGTTGTATTTTTAATTTCAATCTGTTTTTCACCTGAATATCTGCAGATTTCCATCATCTCCAACTTACTTCAAGAAAATGAATGTTTGTGGCTGAACACCACCTCAGACACACAACAGGTAATGTGCAGAACCAGCAACCGGTCATTCGAATGAATTAGTGAATGTGGAGGATGTAACCACTGGCTCAGTTCAGTTATCTGAAATGTGTTGAATTAGAAAAATAAAAGATGCTGTTCCTCCCAGTGCTTCCTGCTGTGTCCACATGAGGACTCAATGAAGCAGGTAAATGGTAAATGGAGCTTATTTATATAGCGCTTTCCAGCCCCCCAATGAGGGGCCCCAATGCGCTTTACAGTACCAACCATCCACCCATTCATACACACATTCATACACCGGTAGCGGCAGACTGCCATGCAAGGCGCTTTCCAGTCCTACCGGGAGCAACAGGTAACTTCTCTTCTCATCCCTGGGTTATAATCAGAATAAGTTTCATAAGTGCCTGAATTTTCACCTGCAGTGAAAATGTTTTCATTAGGGTTGAGGCAATGGGCGAGCCAGAATGTGGGACAAGGTTTAAATTGTGTTTTATGCATTTGAAGTGTTTAGTTGTCCCAAATTTATATACAGGTAGTCCTCGACATACGACGGAGATCCGTTCCTATGCTGTGTCGTAACCCAAATTGTGACGTAAGTTGGAACATACGTAAATACTTCACCTTATACAGACTGTATTTTATCAAGCACTTAGCCTATCCTAACACAGTACCCATACGTAATTATCAAAACACATACATTTGAGAGCCATAATGAAGGGGGAAAAATAGTTAATTTCCTACTCTGGAATGCTGGTGAAGCCATTTTCTCCGTTCCTCCTCCAGATTCTCCATTTGTTTACGTCGTAAAACCGCAGTCCATAAAACAGCTACTTTTCCACAGCTGCTGCCTGTCCAGCTTGCTCCAACAAGTTTTGTTTTGTCTTTTGAATGTCCAGAGGACCAGACTTAGCTTTTGTAGAGAGTACAGGGCAGTATTTCTCCGCTGCTATGTTTAGAACGTAAAACCAGAAACCGAAAACTGCGTAACTTGGCTTTTCAAAATAAACTTTTCAAAATGTTTTATTT